>JAHQIW010005269.1:0-26238 GCA_019055375.1 Parelaphostrongylus tenuis
AAGATTGCTCCTTTAATTGATGTTCAATTTGTAATTCACAATTCTTATACATATTATGTCATTTCAGTTTAGTGTGGCGCAGTGATTAGAGATGCTCTGCTTTGCACACAGGGTCAATGATTCGATCTCGCGCTGTTGGCTCACCAAGCCATCCATCCCTCCAGGGTCGGTTAATTGGTATCAGACAGGTCTCAGACTTGTGTGGGAGATTGACCAGCACTGATTCGGTACAGCGGCAGGCCACTGCGTGTTATTGTAAAGGCCAGATATGCATTCAATCACCTCAAAGCAAATTAAAAAATTGAAGACGAATGCTGATCAACATCGAGAGCTTTGTCCTTTTTATCCCTTTACTATTTCATCTACCCCGAGGCAATAATAGGGCTAAATAGGACAATGCACCAGAATACAGCGGCTATTGGAGCACCGTCTGTGAACAAGTTGGCATCACCGCAGTTGCCATTTTAGCAATATAGAGTGCTCCCCTTCGTACCACTTGTCAGTGTTTCCACAAAACCAGATTCTGAACAGCACAATAATAGCATTGTGAAGAGATAGAAATTCAAGAGAATGGTAGATTCAACACACTGACTCTCATGTGGGACGTCTCGTCTCACGCCGTGCGACGTCAAAGATCTTCCTGTAATGCTGGCGTAGCGCTCCGTGAGAAAGGTGGCAAATCTCGCAAGAAGGCAGACTCCAAACAGCATGATAACTGCGGGAAGACGAGCCCATATGGTTCTAAGAGAGCATCTCCATCATGGGATAACGGAATTTCATTGAAAGACTTTCTACAGAGATATTCTCAACAAAGAGAACATCTATGTCTTCCATATTTTACCTACATCTGTTGTGTTTCAACGACAAGACTACATCGATAATTGATAATATAATGCAAATGACTATGATAGTGATGATTATGCTTTCGGTAATGCTACTGATTACGAAAAAGATAGTAATTGCCATTCTTTTGAGCTGTTTGTGACATGTGAGAAGGGCACTTACACAGTGAATTCCATTCAGTGCACATTCATTGCATTGACCAAAAGTCGAACTTGTAGCTGGTAAAATAAATCATACTTTCATTCGATAATGATTGTGATAGTATTAATGGTAGTTTCTTCTAACAATTCCCAAGACCGACTGTCTATTAACCTCGGCATGCTTCAATATAATTACTGTTTTTCTTCTTTAAGCAAAACACGAGGTGTTATAATAAAATTTATTCACAGCTGACGTTTCGGCAGTTCGCCTTCTTCAGAGCCTGGAAAGGTCAAATTGTCCGCAATCCAATAAGCCAAACACCTCCAACACTCTTTTAGAAAAAATCACCAGACCTAGATTTCAATCGCATCATGCACAAAATCAACTCTCAAACATACTCACCGCTTTTTATATGTGTTCCACTGAATGATTCAAGTGGAGACAACCGCAAGGAGATCACATAGGCTCGTAATGCACCTTACCCATCAAAATAACAGTCTTATATACTGACTAAAATCACGTGTGATAACAAGGCATTCCTTCCTGCGGTTCATAGTTGGATTGGTGGCATTAATCCAAAGTGCTTCAAGAAGTTTTCGCGCTGATGTTTTCGCAACAAGACCCCAACGAGGAGGTTGATAGGAAATTCCGGAAATTTGCGGACGAGACTTTCAAAACCCTTACTCACTATCGTATGAAAAGGTTTCAATCGAACCTCACCGAGCAACAAAAGCGTGGCATGAAAGAGGTTCGAGAGTTGATAAGGGAGGGAAGTATAAGGCTATCAGTTAGTGATAAGGGTGGAGAATTTGTTGTGATTCCTCGACAGTTAGATATCGCAATAACGAATAAGCATCTCGAAGATGCTTCGCTTACCGATCATCTTCTGTAAAGGAATTCAAAAGGCAAAACCGCAAATTAAACAATGAGTGGGTCCGTACGGCAAAAGCAGCAGGCTTAAGACCATCTATCATTACTCAATTAAAAATCCAGTCACCAACATGTCCTGTCTTATACTTACTTATGAAAACACATAAGTTAGTATCCACTGATGATCTAATGTCTAACGATCCATCCATATTCAAAGTTAGACCTATCATCAGCTGTGTAGGCGGACCGACGGATAGGATAGCATGGTTCTTAACGTTAATAACATCCCAGTTGCTAGGACACATTCCAGCTCATCTGACGAACACTCAGATGCTCCTGGATCGTCTACGTAACGCGAACCCGAACAGCGCGTACGTAATGGAGTCATTCGACGTCACTGCTCTATACACCAACGTATCGAATGACTCCGCATTGCAAGCCACACATGAGCTTCTGATACAACACCAGGGAGCACTAAACATGTATGGCTTGTCGATTGAGCAGTTCATGGTCCTGTTAAAAGAGTGCCTGAACTGCTCAATCTTCAGATGGTCCGGGAAGTATTTCGCACAAATCAGAGGGCTGGCAATGGGGCAGCGACTGGCGCCTAGCCTAGCGATTGCCTTTATGTCGAAAGTGGAAGCACCAGTGATGGATCTCCGGCCATTACTCTACTGTAGGTATATAGATGACTGTTTGGTTATCTGCTCCACTCAAGAGGAGCTAGATAATTGTTTTAGATTGTTGAATGAACAGTCAGAGTATATAAAGTTTACCCGTGAGATACCAAAAGATCATTGGCTTCCTTTCTTGAACGTGCAAATAAGCTTAAGCGAGAGCGGCTACATCACAAAGTGGTACCGGAAGCCAAGTAGTAAAAATATCCTGGTTCACTATCTCTCTTCTCATCCCTCACATACGAAAAAGGCGCTAGTAAAGAACATGTTTCGAACAGCAGCCAGCGTATGTACTGGGGAGGAGCAGAGAGAAGAATCCGTGAAATTGGCTCGGGAAATAGCCACTTCTAATGGATATGAATTTGTAGCCCCTCGGCTTAGGTTTAGAGGAAATAGTGCGCCTCCAAACGAAAATGCGAATGAAAGGAAAATCCCGTTCATACTCCCGTTCTTTTCAAATGAGATTAGTACAGCTATAAAACGCTGTTTGAAAAGAGCGGGTTTAGAGCAATCGGTGGCTCTTATTGAAATACCACCGAATACTCTAAAACGCCAACTAGTTCGCAACCGCTTATATGACCGTCTCTGTATAATGAAAGATTGTAAAATATGTCCTAACGGCAGAGACGGTGATTGCACGAGCGTAGGTACAGTCTACCTAATCTCTTGCAAAGCGTGTAGCGATAAATATATTGGCGAAACGGGTAGGCCGCTCTATGCCCGTATAGAGGAACACCTAGCTGATAAGCGTCTTAAAAGACGGAACACCCCGCTAGGGACGCATAGAGAACAGAAACACGACGGAGCTGATTTTGAGATTGAAGTCACCATCCTTGCGCAGGAACAAAAAACATCAGCGCGAAAACTTCTTGAAGCACTTTGGATTAATACCACCAATCCAACTATGAACCGCAGGGAGGAATGCCTTGTTATCACACGTGATTTTAGTCAGTATATAAGACTGTTATTTTGATGGGTAAGGTGCATTACGAGCCTATGTGATCTCCTTGCGGTTGTCTCCACTTGAATCATTCAGTGGAACACATATAAAAAGCGGTGAGTATGTTGAGAGTTGATTTTGTGCTTGATGCGATTGAAATCTAGGTCTGGTGATTTTTTCTAAAAGAGTAGTTGGAGGTGTTTGGCTTATTGGATTGCGGACAATTTGACCTTTCCAGGCTCTGAAGAAGGCGAACTGCCGAAACGTCAGCTGTGAATAAATTTTATTATAACACCTCGTGTTTTGCTTAAAGAAGAAAAACAGTAATTAATGGTAGTAATAATGATAATGGTAGTGAAAGTGACAATGACAGTTACAGTGATATCGATAGTGAAAGTGATAATGATGATGATGACATTGATCATAGTGATAGTGATTAGTGATAACGATGATGGTGATAATTATAGTGCTAATGATGACATTGAGAATGATTATAGTGATAGTGACAGTTTCCTATTAAGTGGTTGTCCACACCGAAAATGCCCCGTTAGCGAGTACCGCGAACGCGACGGAGCGACGCCCGCTGCCTATCACGGTGGGCGCCAGACTGTTAAGGCAAAGATGCAGCCTACAGAAACACTGGTTGTGTCAACTAAAAGCGATGACGAAAGACAATCTTGCACTCGTTTTCTAATGGGAGGGGTTTAGTACGAGAATCATCTCTTGAAGAAATATAAACTTTCAAATTCAGCGTTCAGGTGGATGAACTGCTTTCATCCTTACTCGCGATGGATGATGCAAATTGTTCGACTTGTAAACTTGCACGTATTGCACTGATGCATTACAAACTTGTGAACTTGCAATGCATGCAAATGTGAGCATGCAAAACTTGTAATGCGCTTTGCATAACATCTCAGGAAATTAGTGCATCGTCAACTGGCAGAGACGCTTGTCCTATAAGCACACGCCGTTTAAGATGTCTGGTGTAGAACGGTGCTGTAGAAACTGCAAATGTTCGGGAAAAACAGTTGCTGTGCTGTGCTCACCAATTTGAAGCAAAGTAAATATTTAGGTCTGCAAAGGTAGATGACGACACCAAGTGAGGTTATTTCTGTTAAGGTTCGAATGGTGCTACAGTAGGATTGATTAGACTCGGTACGACTACGGTGGTCCAAACAGCGAAGACGAACGACTGTGGAGCGGAACCTTAGCGAAGTGAATGGCATATAGTATATCCATGTAAGCCGAAAACTCTAAGGAAGAAACAACGTTTATTCAACAATATAGTGACTGACGTTTCGGCGATCTCACCTTCTTCACAGCCTGAAAATATCAAATTGCCTATAAATATCAAGTCTATCAAGCTAAACACTTCAAGGCCTCAGCAAAAATACTCGTGAAATCGAAGTTTCATTCTTGTAGAAAACAGCATTTTCAAGCATTCGGCGTTTTCCTTCGCTGGAGTTACTGATGGAGATCAGCAGCATAGGTTTTGCATGTGCAAACAGTTCGCTTAACGCATTGTCAAAAATAATCGGAGGTATCGGGTGAGGTAGCGCATGATGACAAAACACTCTTTGCGGTTCATTCTCTGATTTTTGAAGCTTATCAGAGTTTTCTGCAACCTTTTTTTCTGCAAAAGATTCAGATATCTGCGTGATTGTAGTGACTTTCGCTTAAAAAATTTCCGCGTGATGTCTTTCTGACCTATGCGTTATTAGTGTAGTGTTTTGCTTGACTTTGAATTTCCCAATTAAGTTTTCATTTAAGCGGACACAGAGTGATCCCCGCTTGGCTAGTTATTCGTCCCAGCATGCTTTGCCAGAGATGGGTACTGAGCCTAGTGAGGCATACCTCCAATTATGGAGAGATGACCCACCACTTTTCACCAAATTTTGTAGGTGTATTCTGCTTTCGTGCAGAAATTGAATAGCTTGAATCTATAAGTGTGAATACAAAATTGGGTTGTGCCAGCAACAGGCAAATATACCTCTGACCACCACTAAGTGTTCACTAGTCATTACGTACTTTCAGCTGTGCCTTGTCCTGAGGTTTTCGACGATCACTTGCCTAACATTCTACAAGCTTCTCTCACATGCTGCTTGTCGATCAAGGTCCAGCGACGAATTTCTCAAATCTTCATCTCATCATAAAGCGAACTAAAGCAGTATGACACCGAAAAGCAGAATGCGAACCCCGCTTATTGCTATACGTTACAGTCTTACAATGTCTCACCATAGGACAGAGACCATTGAATCTCTCAATTTTGTAGCACTTAGGCTTTTCACGACACATTCCTCTAAACAGCACTCCTTTTGACGTCGTTCGCAACCAGTCCTCAAACACTCACCACATGGAACGCCTGAAAATCTCTTGAATGCGTTCATCGACTTCCTAACTGTTTATCCATGCCATTTATAATTCCTTCTAGAAGTAAGCGATTGTGTGACATAAATCATTCGACCACTCACGGTGTTATCCGGACCTTTTGACATCATTAGAGAGTTCAACTTCATTCTCCATTTCCTTTCTTCGGTCTAGTTGGTGGAAAGTTTTAAAGCTCCATAAGCTCCTCATCATCTTCAGTGTGTTCAGGGTTACGATATAGGTGAACCACGAAGAAAGCGAAAAGATAGTAGTGAAGGAGGAAAAAACGAATGCTATTAGTCTGTCACGAAAAGCGTGCACCTTGCACAACAAAGCCTTTTTGAATTACCATCAAAGTCAAAGAGCATTGACTATGGTGTTTGAAGCCGAAAGCTGAGCGATGACTGTCTATTCATTAAGATTGGAAGCTTTTATCACCCCTGATCAGTCTTCACTTACATCTATGAGAATATCAAAGCAGTCACATCTTTCAACAAGCATATCTACAGACATAATTGGGATCATGAATTGAGACCAAAACTATCAACTTTATTATTTCCTCACAACGAGAGATGAATTATTCTTGTGGGTTTGAACTTCCAATAAAGTAGGAAATCACAAGATTATCATAACTTTATCTGCTCTTTGCATAGCTCGTTGATGTTTCTAACGTCAAAAGTTCTGCAACCGATACGAGCCTAAGGTTGAAAATCGTGGAAACACATTCTTGAGAGATGAACACCTTGTACTTCATGATAGAGCGCTGAAAGATTTTTTTCGATAGTTCTGATGGCTAACATTGTTTTTCAGCTCACTATTGAAGTACTGTCTTTGTGCAACTTTCTCGCTTTACTGCCGAAAATTTTCTCCCCTTTCTCCTCCTTTCCGTTCTTCCCATTCCAATCATGAACTAGTTTTCGGTTTTTCTCTTTGATTGAAACGAAATCAAATATGCTCATTGATGTGCGAATAATTCGCTGCAGGCCTCAATTAGCAATAAAAATTTGGAGGATTAAGTCAGACACGATAATAGCGCAGTCTTTTAGACTACATCAATCATAGGTCATGAGAGTTCCGCATTGGGATTCGTCGATCTAGTAAGGAGTTGAAATAACGGTGAATGAATTTCAATGGGAAGATATCTTCGTCTCATGGACACCATATAATTTGAGAATAGCATTAACGGATTAGTGGGGATGGTTCTAAAAGCCGACATTTCTTCTCAGTTTGCTATTTAGATACTAGTAAACAATCTTTTTGCTGCTCATTGTGTTGCATGGAGTCCACTTACGATGGGTAATGCAAAACGTCTTAGAAAGTTGGTGAGAGCTCATAGCAGAGCTGTTTGTACTAAAAGCACATGTAGCTTATAATAAACGTGTTTTGAATAGCTTACTTACGGTACTGTAGAAGTAGCAACTATCGGAAGGATCAGTTGCTGCACTGTGTTCACCAGCTTCGAGTGAGGACAATTCCTTAACATCAGCGAAAATTTTGATAAGATATTATATTGTTTTACACGGTATCGGTTATTTGTGTTCAAGTGTAATTTCGCTTAAATTCTCCGCTTTTTTTTTTTTTGATTACTGTGAAGCGCATTTTTTAACCGTATAAGGCTCTTTGCTGCTGATCTCGATCGAAAATTGAAGATTTATAGAGTAAAAAGCGCTAAATGTCTAGATATGCCATACTCAAGCAAATGACACTTCAAGTTTATGATCTTTTTCTGCTAAGTTTCTTCTGAGAGAGAAGAGTTAGACCTAGTAAACTGCGCGTTATTTTGATATCTTCAGGCCGTAAAGAAGGTGACATCGCTGAAACGTTGGTCACTACAGTATTTGACAAACGGTTATGTCCTTTTCTTTGAATCATCTAAAGTTTCTATATTCGCTTTATTCCTCTAGCGTTCTAACCAGTCATCGTTCGTCCCTCTTTGAGCCCTCGCACTCACACCAATCTTAATTTACGCTAGTTGAATACTAATAGAAAAGTGAGCTTACTAAGCGTCGTTCACCTAATTACACCCATTTAAACGGTCGAAGAAAAAATTCCTCAACACTGCTGGAAATATAAAGTTTAGGCATGAATTCGATCAAAAACCGCAATGATTGTTTCTCAAAATAGGAACTATTCTTATCCATGATCTTCTACTAAAACTCTGCAAGTTTACGGATTCCCTTGGAACCGTCGTGATTGTGATTTGGATAAGCGAAACTCCTGACATGCCTTACCAACTCAATCAAATGTCGCGAGCCGGTGCCCATGCAAGAAGTGTTTCACTGAACGGAAGTTGGACCATAAGCGGACGGAGCTGCATCTGTATTGTAGGCTGATGCGGCAAGACCTCGACTCCCTCCACATCGTCAAGCTTTTAATTCGTCTTCTTTGCGATGTGAGATTCGGCATTGTTTTGCTAAAAGAGGGCGCGATTTAGAACAATCAATATTAGGTACTTCCTTCAACATATTGTAGACTCGATCCAACTGCTTGCTTATCAAAATGATTTTAAGATATTCCCATGATTTTGCGATAACCGATACCGTGCAAGACAACATAATACCTGAAGTTTTCCCTGAGGTTGATAAACTTTTTCCTCAACATAGTATTTGTTCGAAGCTGATGAACACAGCACAGCAACTGATCTTGTGGATAGTTAATTCTACAGTACCGTAAGTGACCTATTTAAAACATGTTTATTATAAGCTACGTGTGCTTCTAGCACAGGCAGCTCCTACGACCACACGCCAAATTCTTAAGATGTTTTGCATTGCCCATTGTAAGTGCACTCTACTCAACTGAGCGCTACAACTGTCATCACAAGTTCTCTAACCATACTCCGCCCATTACAGAAGGAACGTAAGCATTAACTGTGATCTCTTTTAATTGGCACAATCGGTGTTTCTACAAGCTCATCTTTGCTTAGTTCTTGTACTCTTCATATTTTTGAACCACAAGCGATTTGACATTCGTTGAACATCATATATTTCTTTTAGTCTTCACGAAAAAAAAACGGGACCATCGGATCGGTGGTCTTCTTGTAGAGCGTTTGATATTCCGTGAAATCCACTCGGTAACGGCTTTCGTTTATCGGTTGTCACTGACACGCATCACTTGCCCGGCCCATCTTATTTTCGAAATTCTGGTGTGTAAAACGGCTCCTTTGATCTTCCATCGCTAACGCAGGTCAAAATTTCGCATCCTTTCTCTTATTTGCGAGATACGGGATACTCTTAGTATCGACCTTTCGACTGCGCGTTCAATATCGCCAAGTGATCTTTTATCCTGCTTACGCAGCGAGCAAGTTACTGCTGCATACATTAGGGCAAGAATAATCGCCAAGTCGAAAAGGTGGGCACAGAGTCGGATGTTTTTTGTCATCTTCGCTACATCCTCGATGCTCTTAAACGTTCCCCAAGCCGCTCGTTTCCTCCTGCTCAACTCTGAAGCTAGGTCGTTCATCGCGTTGATTTCACAACCTAGGTAGACGTATCTGGAGCATTCGGAGATTGTCGTTCCCGTTGAGCGTGAATGGAATATTCGAAACCCATCCTTTCCTCATGAACATTGTTTTTGTTAGATTTGGTTGAAGACCAATCTTTCCACAGGCGTTGTCGAAATCAATTAACATTCGTTCCGCTTGGCGATGCTGGTGTTATGAGGACGATATCGTCAGTGAAGTGAAGATGATTCAGTTGTCGAACGTTAATTTTCACTCCTATATCGTCCCATTCCAATGTTCGCATGACGTTTTGATTGGTGGTAGTGAATAATTTTGGCGGAATTATAACGCCTTGTCGAACCCCTCTTCTTACGTAAATGGCGATATTGTTGTAGAACGGAGATATTTTAGTCGTGAAATTTTTTTGAATAGCCCACGAAGGATCGTTATGTACCGACTAAGGACTCCCTGTTTATCTAGAGCCTCTATAACCGCTTTGGTCTTCTCTGAATCTAAGGCTTTCTTTAGATCGATGAAAGTGAGCAGAGCCTACTCTGACTTACATTGACTCTTAGATTTGACTTGAGGTTGAAATTTGGCTGTTTGTTAACGACAAAAAGATCTGCTTCGTAAATCCTACGTAAAACGCATCTCATTTGTGTTAGAATAACTTTGGAACCGTCACTAGTTCAACACTTTTCGAGGATCTACCTCTTACATAAAGGAGTCGACGACGAACGTTTTATACGCGCCTATAGGTGATAACATCACAGGGCGGGCAGTGTTGTACACTCGATTGTTTTTGGCTGCTAGTCGTGAAATGTCATACCTTTCGTTCTAAATTCAATTACAAATTTGCGGTCGACCCCGGGAGCTGCCTAATGAAATATCAAACGTCAAGAATTTTCATTTTCTTCACGCATTTCACAATCGAAGCAAAATAGTAAGAGTCTGAAGTTAGGCACAACGTCTCCGATTCAGAATGATTAAAATTTTGAGGTCCTTATTGATTTTGGAAGATTTCAAAAATTTGAGTGCATGTCTTCTTCATATTTCTCGTCCTCATATTGTTTTTCTCATTCAAAAAAGTTAAATGTACTGAGTTTTTTTCAATGTTCCTCATTTATATGAAAATTCGATTGCTCTGGGCTCAGACTGACAATTTCAGATAAAATGTCTATTAATTTGCAAATGACATTCATCTATACAGTAAGGCACGGCCATCCATATCCTCCTCTCTATGATTGCTCGAACAAAACTATAGACGAATGGTACAAAACCGGATCAGTGCAATGGCCACTCGGACTATATTTTTTACTGACTGGAGTATTGCTGGAGGTTTGCTTTCCAATCTTCTCAATTTGTGAGCGTAACTGTCGAGCTCTACCTAATAGGGTGGACTCGCTTAGATACTGTAGTTGGGGTACACAACTATAGCACTGTTGCAAAAGGCTAAATGTTGTTATCATTTTAGCACTCAGTGAAACTCAATCGATGTTGGAGTTGAGCAAATATCTAAAGAACTGTCATAATTCTGCGTAGTCACCCTATAAGTATCAACATTCGAATGTAACTTTTTTTTTCTTTTGAGGTTGGACCATTACAGATCTTATACCTCCCTTGTCTTATTGCAATGGTCAAACAGCATATGCTCGGCTTTACCTGCTATAAATTCATGTTTATTCTCGGAATTTTCGACATGTTTTCCATCTTCGTCAATTCAATTATGACTGGATATTTGGCTATAAAGGGAGCGATTTTCTGCACTAATCCAATTCTTCTACTCACTTTGGGAGCATTTGGATGCGGTGAGTTGTACTTACACACATTTACTTATTCTCAACCCGTAAGGAACTGCATGCCTTATACATATGCGTGCCAAGCTCAAGTCGCGCGCGTCGGCCAGGATTTCTTGTGCACGAGCCAATGATATATGAAAAGTTATGTGGTGGATTGAGTTTTGAGAAGACATTATCACTAACAAATGGTGGAAAATTAACGACAAGATCTCTACGAAAGTTTTTTTTTCGTATCGAGAACATCGATGCGTTGTAAATCTTCCTTTGGTTCAGCAACTAAACCAGATCCTTACGAAAACTAATACATTTACAACTGCTATATGACATTTGTTAGCACATGATTATATTTTCCAGTTCATGTTATGGAGGCTCTTGTTTGGAAAATGCCATTCTGGTACTAAGCTTAGTCTGTGGAACATGACCTTCGTGCTACGTTTAATTAACAAAAAAGCTAACCTTTTGCAATCTCAGTTCAGCTTTCACTTTCACAGCGAGTTTTATAGTATTGTATAGTGGGATTTTATTTCTAAGCAGATTCTGTCGCGAGTAAAGAATAAGTTCTTACTGAAGGGAATTATATGAACGTAATTTTGGCAAAGAAACGCCTGCCTTTTTCGAAATTCTCTACTTTTTAGTATGAATTGTGTGAGTGCATATGGACCAGAGGTTAGAGGAGTCTGCGTCGCAAACAAGGTCATGGTTCGACCTCGCATTCGTGGTCCACCAATCTTTACATCCCTCCGGAGTCTGTAGAATTGTTCAAGGCGGAGTTTTGATATCTTGCAGCAAAATGTGACTGTAAGCAGAGTTCTTTGCTTCATAAGGACGTATTAAGTTTACAAATTTGACTCCGCCGTTTTTTTTTGCTTATTAATAATGCCATATTTTTTTCCTATGTTGATAAATGAAGATATGCAAATTTTGTTTTTTAAATTGGAAGTGCGTCAAAATCTTTTTTTTTCTTCTATTTTTCTTATATACAAAATATTTCATATGACGGACGAATTTCTCCACGCACTTATGCGCCACCGACAAAACAATTCAGCAATTACAGAAAAGGTTAGGTCCAGAACAACGTAGAGAGGCGCCACTACAACCACCTCCTTTTCCACAAACGCTCTCAATAACAACAATCAGGTAGCGAAATCAGCTCCATTTTTCGTAAGCTTTCGTATGAATTTTTCCACGTACTTTGTCGTTACTAACGGAACAAATTCAGCGAAAACAGGAAAGGTTAGGTCTAGACCAACGTAGAGAGGCGACACTACTACCTTTTTTTCCACAAACCTTCCTTCAACCAACAACAACCAGTTAGTAAAATCGACTCCATTTTTCGTAAATTTTGGACGAACTATTCCACGTACTTGGTCGCTACTGACAAAACAAATTCAGCGAAAACAGGGAAAGTTAGGTCTAGAACAACGTAGAGAGGCGACACTTTTACTACCTCCTTTTCCACAAACCTTCCTTCAAGCAACAACAACCAGGTAGTAAAATCGACTCCATTTTCCGTCGGTTTTCGGACGAACTTTTCCACGTACTTAGTCGCTACTGACGAAACAATTCAGCGAAAACAGGAAAGGTTAGGTCTAGGACAACGTAGAGACGTGGCACTACTACACCTCATTTTCCACAAACATTTTATATGACGGTTTTTATAGGACTTTGAAATGACCACTTTTGTGCCAAAATACTCCATTTATTCAGACTTGCTAATGTAATTTCAATTTAGTAATTTTAGTTGATAATCTGACGGTCCAATGTCGGGACAGTAAAACGAGTAAGGTAAGACCTCCTAAAACCTCCCACCTCAGCTGTGACATTTTCGATCGGTTTTGCAACATGTAATCGAGCCTTGTCATGCAGCAAAATTGCAACGATCGCGCCGTTTTGGTTTCTTAATATGATTTCTGCAGCAAAATTACATGGCATCAGTGCCGTTCATTTGCACAATTTCTTGAAAACATTTTGGTACACAACTTACGTGTACTTGCTTTAAGATGGTGCTCGCTCGAAGCTCCATCAATCTTGTGCGCCATTTCAGTAACATTTTCCCCTACTCGCCATTCGTGCATGAGTACCACACGAATTTATTCTCACGACAGCTCCGTCTTAAGCAAGTATAAGCAAGTTGCATACCAAAATGTTTGTAGGAAAATGCGCAGTTGAGGAATACTAAAGTCAACCAAATTGAATTGCTTGTGGCTGACTAAGACTGAGAAGCAATCTGTCCGCAAGTGGCGTTTATAACGTGCAGAAATCGTTATCTTCAAAGCTCTAGAAACCAATCCAATAGGAAAACATCATGTAAGATATTATCTATATCAGACGTATGAACAAATAGCGCTTTTAACGCACCTTCAGACAAAAAAAAAGACGTTCCATATTTCTACTGTTACCACTATTACGGTAAAAAAAGACAGCGTGATCATATTTGTACACCTGATAGTAATAACACATATCTGTACATCTAATAATAATACTGGGTACCAAGAAAGAGCGGTTGTGATGCTCGACGTGGTGCACGTGAAGCCGAGTTCACCTCCCATCACTCTACTGCAGTTAACAAAACGCTTTATGGAACGCCACAGCCAGGTTACCCTCAAGATTACTAGGAGATCCGCACAACCAATATTCTACGATGTTCTAGAAAAAAACGAAAAAAACGAAATGAATGCTAGAAGTACTGGGATCCGCACAGTAAAAAAGAAACACTGTGAAGACGGATCGATAAAGTAAAGCAATAATAACACTGGGTAAATTTTCTATAAGTGCATTTTTGTAAAAAGGATACGCATATTTCCAGAGAAATCCACTTCCCTTTACGAGTTGTTTGGAAGTAGACACTCTCTGTTGACTGTAATCGTTTTACGTTGCCTTTTTATCCTACTGAGAACTATCAGTAATTAACCGATAGCTTTGAAAATGCTGATTTCGATACTCGCTAGTTTGTGAAAAGTTTCAATGTTGTGTTTAGCAACGAAAAAGAAGATCACGTTTTGTATTTGAAGTATTAGGTTGGAAGCTAAGTTATGTCTCATTTTTTCATCCTATTCGCTAGGTTTTCTCATAAATTATGGCATTAGAGCAATAAACATCAATTTCGATAATGTACATCGATTACTGGAAGTCATTTGGTAGCTCGAATGTTGTCAATTTTTATGCTAAGACTTGTTTCCAAATGGTTTATCTAGAGCGCTGTTAAAGCGAAAAAAATCATTTTATTTTGCGCTCGAAGTAGTTAGCTCATCGCTTGTTCTTTATAGCTGGCTAATTTGGCAATGTGAAACAAAGAAAGTTTTGTACCACTATAATAGAACAAATCTCCTCTGCAATTCCTATAAAAAACCTAGAATTTTCTCTGGAAAGGGGAAAAATTCTGATTAAGTAAAGAGAATCGCTCGGCCCTCAAATGACTCTTTTTTTTAGAGACGGTGGATGAAATCGCTACACAAAGCGTCACTTATTTACAAATTTTTTCCGCTTTTTAAAAAAATCCCCAGGTTTTCTGTATAAGAATTGTAGGAAAAATTTTGTTTTATCGTTCCAAAAGTAGAAATTTTCTTTGCTTGACCTTGTCAAATTAACCCGCTTTAAAGTTCAGTCGACGACCTAATTACTATAAGTGCAAAATATGATCTTCTTTGCTCTAACAACGCTCTATATAGACTGTTTTGGAAACCAATCTTAGCTTCAGTTGTCGATATTTGGACTATCAATGACTATCAGTAATCCGTGTATATTATTAGCTTTGGTGTTTATTGCTTTAGTGCCAAACTTTTGAGAAAACATAAGGAAATTTGGAATCTCTATATATAAGTCTATGCATATACATATATGAACGTATATATATATGATATATATATATATATATGAAGCACAGAGAGATATAAAGTATGGCTACGGGAACAGTAATCAAGATCAACCACTATTCTGAACGCGCGGAAGCTCTCGGAAAGGTTGGACCGCTTTTAGATGAACAGGATTTAGGGGCAGCGCATACTAAGCTAGTGTTAAATCTAAAAGGAGAGGCTCTGAAACGAAAGCAAACGTTCACGTGAACACGGTGGAATTATAAGAATCGAATGCTGATCCGAAGATCGAATCTCAAAGCTGCCAGCTTCGCGCCGCAATTCCGAAGTTAAAAGTACCTTGAAAGTCTACCTTAGTTTTTGATTCAATCGTGCGTAAGGAGATTCCGAAATAAGAAGATCCAGATGTAGCCGCGTATTAGTAATCTGTGTAAATTTAACCAAAAAAGGGAAAAACAACACTCGTTATTCTATGCACTATTTCATCTTTATGGTGGACTTCTGCACAACTGATTGCGAAGCAAGCACAAATGTGTCACAAGGTGATTACCTATATGTTGATCGATGCTCATCAAAAAAGTTTTGGCTTCTGATGCCTTTTGTCGATTCGCTGAATGCACTTCTGAAATGTGATAATTTCCTTAGAAGCCAAATCTTTCAGTGAATCGACTCGGTCGCCAAGGGATGACTATTGACGCAGTTTAGTCATCGTGAGAACAACGTTAGAATAGATTTCAGGAGAACCAAAGCAATATTGAAGGAATACCACTAAAAGCTTAGCCGATATATTTGCTATATGCATGAACACACAATGCTGCCAGTATTATGATTTTAATCAGCAGTGGAATCTGTATATAAAAAAGGATGGTAAATGAAATATGGTCTAATTTAGAATCTTGGCATCACATCTCTGGGGTTTGTGCACAAATGGCGATCAAGCACAAAAGTAGTGCTAAATAATTAATTTATTGACCACCAAGTTTCGATTCACATCTGTTGAACCATAGTATCACATACTCAAATACTTGAATGATCCCACATCATGTGCCGCGCATATTCTGCTATTCCTTTCACTCGTTTTGACTGCGATTACAGTCATCATTTGTAAATAAGTGCCGTTTCGTTTGTAGATTGGGCAGTGGGTAGAACATTGGAGAAATTGCGAATGCACTTTGGTCGTGCATGTGAGCGACAGACCAGCTAATTTTTATAGCTATTACCTTGGAATTGTTTAAGTATGAATAACTTAGTTGTTTTAGATGGCTCGAGATTCGTAGTTGTGACGGCGTTGTTGTCGTTGTTGATGTAGAGTGTACGTCTCGGCTTTGAAGAAGGTGGTAATAGCCAACTTCTTGTATTGCGATCTAAACCTAACATCAACAATGTCAACAACATCGTGACAACTACGAACCTCACGTCAGCTAAAGCGGCTAAGTTTTTCATACTTGATTAATCATCTTTGATGCCGAAGTTTATAGAAAGTCGATATACATATTTTTCCTTTGTAATTGTTAGAATATTTAGCCCCTCAGTCATCACTCTAAGAATCATTTTGTCCCAAATTATCCTACCTCTAAATACAACTAAACCGAGACATTATGGAGATTCTAGAAATTTTTTCAGAATTCTATTGCGCTACCTGTGCTATGTGCATACTTCTGGCTCTAAGCAGATGTGCTGATTTTTCGGATTATCCATTTTTAAAAGCAATTTTCGAGGGCCATAGTGTATATTTTCTGATGTTCATCGCAGTTCTTTACCTATTGTTCATTACATTTTTCACTACACCTCCAGTATTCAACTCGAATTATGTGTCTTGGTTCTTCAATCCTGTGATTGGGCATGATGTAAGCGGCTACTAATTTATTACTAATTTGTATTACCAAATTTTTGATTGCAGTGTAAACGTTACGCATCCGATTAAACAGGTTTCTTCCTGTTTATGCCGAATGACTTAATTACGAATGGAATTGAATGAGTGAATTATTTCAACCAGATAATTACGTCAACTTCTACCACACTATTAATAATATCAGTGTTGCAATAATAACGACAATTTTGTATACTTATTTATGCACCAAGTTGTATCTGAAGTCGAAAGCCACAGCCAGTAAACTCGGAAGATTTCAAAAGCAGGTAAGAGTCCCACCGATATCTGCACAGGCCTAACTAGTCTGCAATTGCTCCTTCTATTCAATAGTGATATTAGCCAACCGATTCAAACTTTTGACCTCCGTAGCGAGATATCGGTGTGGGTTACATTTATCAATTGCTGGAAGCAAAGCAATCTTTTCTAAAAGTAGCTTTGGATACGACAAGTAACGTCTTAGCACATGAATTTGCATCATTGTAATATTTTGTATAGGTGTTCATTCAATCCTTTCTTATTTGTCTAACCAATGCGGTAGGTGCATACATTTATGTTTATATGCAGTACTTCTCAACACCTGAATTGTTGGTGATTGTTGGACAGATTGCATGGCAACTTAGTTCAGGTCGGTCTAAATTTTATCGAGCCTTTAACTATCACGCCACTCATTTCTAATTGCTCTCTGTGTTCAGGTTTGGTTTGCGTCTTCTACCTAGTCGTGAACCGCGCCATCCGCCGTGGTGTAATCGAATTGCTGGTACCACAGAGATGGCAAAGTCACCTGAAAACAGCTTTAGCCCAACTACAGTGGCGCCAACTAATGTGACCTCAAACTGTCATGTTGTGGACTGATCGACTATGTGCTTTACGTAGCCTTAGACTTATGTGACGTTACCTTGCTGGGTCGGCGTACGTCGGATACATAGCGCTGTTTCTCTTCAGCTACTTCAAGTGAATAGTTTATCGTGATTTACTTTGTTGTATGTTTCCTTTCTTATGCAGTTCTCAGACTGCTACGTAAAGCTATTTATCTAGATTGCTAGTAATCGTTCGATAGCTACTACTCGAAGAAATCAAAAATATGTCTATTTCCTGGAGGGCTTTTTTTTACGAATAAGAAAAAATTTGTTTCACACACGCCTAGTTCTAACAGGACAGTGGTCTTTCCTTATCTTATAAGTAACCATTCGATAGCGTAAGTTTCGAAAATTTCAACGCCTTACTTATTCGACAGTGACTTCGAATCGACTATTATGACACATCGCTTGGAAATAAAATATAGTGTGATATAATGTTTTAAGTCAATGAACGTTTGGTAAGAGCATCTTTAGCGGCATAAGTGCGTTTCGGGGTATTATCGCACGCCGCTTCACGCCCGCATACTGTACTTATTTTCTGGAAAGAACATTTCATTGCAGTGTAGCGGAGAAAACAAGCTTGAGCCCCAGACTCACCGCGAATTGCTGGTCATTGTCAGCATCTGCAGGTCGCTAGACGATCAATCGATCGCGCAGGCGCGATTCACATGTGGAGTGCGATTTTTTTATAAAGTTTAAGATTTCTCTGCACATTGACAAAAAATCTACATAAAACATATGATTGATATTCGAAGATTTCCTCCACGCGTCCATGTGCTCTTCGTGCTTAAGTTTAGGGTGCTTAGGCTTAGGATTAATAGCTTGTGCATTTGACTAGGTCAAATGAAATTGAAAACCTAAGCCTTAGAACGATAGAGCAAACTTTTTTCTTAAAATCCAATACAAAAACCCTTCGAGATCTTTACGAAGCAGAGAGAAAAAATTTGAAACTAAATAGTAAAAATCCGCCCATTATCGCGCGACGCGTGTGAAACAAATGGCATGGTATTTCGCTACTATCAGCTAAGAGCAGCCGAGTGTACACTGCGCGATCGGTGATTTATAACATATCGGCTCGTGTAAAATTACCACTTTTTCAAAATCAGTTTCTTATGATCAAATTGTGGCGAATGAAAAGGTTACTTCAGAAACCAATCGAGTATAAACTCAGGAAGGTTGAGATACGAGGTAAACATGGTATCTGTGTAGGTGTAAAGGACTTGATCTGTGGCTCTACATTTTCGGGGCAGCACGCGTTTGCAGTACGCTATCTATGGCCTCTTTCTGCCTTCTTTCCAACAGTTTTGAACCTACTGTTTGTTAATGGAAGCAATCAGTTAACGGTGTTGATCTAGAGAAGCTCATGAAGCTGTGGTCGAAATCACAATGTTATTTTCTACTTGTCATCTGAGCCATTTTCAACAAAACAAAAACAAAAAACAAGCAAACAACACGTTATTCGAGTAATTCTTCATTCCAAGAGCTCAAATCAAAATTCATCAATCTCGAAGGCACACCCTTGAACTCAAGACATGGAGAAACTTTTGTTTCAATGAAAAATACGCGGAATAGATGTGATACAATACGTCTGATGCAAAACCAATTCTCAGCTTTGAGTCAAGAGAAGTCTGGTTATATTTGGGCCCTACATGTGTCAAAAGACTTCTAGACTCTCAATTTTTGCCCACAAAATCACGCCACTTTGGTCCATGAAAGAGAAATTTTGGTTTCCTAGGCACCCAACATATAGCAATTTTTGAATTTTACCGTCAAAACATGTGTGTTAAACATGGCGAGCCATTGAGAATGTGGGACTTTCCATTGAGGGACATGATGGGCCACACAAAGTATCCTTAGTATTTGCGCTGTCATTTTCGGGACACAAAACCTGAAGCTAAAATTCTTCCTCAACTGTCCACTTTTTTCTTCTTGTGGTGTTTCTACACATTGTCTTCTTCCGAATGAAACATTCCCTATTGCTTAATCGTTCACCGAGGATAAGAAAATGGGCGAAAAAATACAGATAGAGGAAGAAAACAGTTTATTGTTTGTTTCAGCTATCACACCTTTCAAAAAATCATATAAACTCAATTATGTATCCGATTGACTTTCTTTCCTGCAATGTTTCTACACATTGTTTTCTTCCAAACTAAGCATTCATCACCTCTTAATCGTCCAGGAAGGATACGAAGCGACGAAATACAGAAGGAGGAAGAAATCACACTTTTAAAAAAAATCAAATAAACTCAATAATGTATCCGATTGTAGCAAAAGTTATTAGCCGATGCACGAAATTATACGCCGAGGTTCAGTGGATTCGCACTGTGTTGTGAATGTTCAAAACTTTTGTATGGTTTATACCGAACAATGGGGTGGAATCAAACTTGTCGTGGTGCCAAACAGCTTGGTAGCATCAAACAACCTATAATATACATACATTACTATAATAATATTATGTGATAATAATATGTTTATGATTGCGATCTATGGTTATGTGAGTATGATTGTGAATGTGATATATCGTTTTGTGGTGATCCCATGAATGCTGTTTTTGACGTAGCATGGCTAGGCAGCGGACTCAGCGTGGGGCTGCTATGTTCGCCCCAGAGTACAAACACGACGGTAGGATCCGGTGGGTGAGTACATTGTGATAGCAGTGGGGTCACTACTGATTGTGTATGGGCAAAATCCCTTAAGCGCGGTGTTATAGGCCAAGCATAGCCTAAGTGAGTTTGCCCCGCCAGGTAAGTGATATGTTCCGCTCACAATTCTATTGAATTCATCTGACAGTTGTATGAACGCAACCCTATGATAGCAATTAGATACACGATAACAAGACTGTGTAAACAGAGCAATAATGGATCGATAAGAAATTGAGGTGAAGTAGTCAGGTTGAAGTCAAACGACCGTTCGGATGATGGCCGGAGATCGAACTGACTGTTGAAGTTGGTAGTAGTTGGGTGCCGCTATCGCCATTTGAACCAATTTCTGTCCAAGGTCTTCGAACCTCTGCGATGCCACTTTCTTATAAGGTCATGGACCATCTGCGTTGCCTAAATTACCATGTAATTTCATAAAAAATAACAAATCTCTCTTGGGAGGTCTGCTATACCGAGCCTCATACGTATTTTTTTTCCTTATACGTAAATGGACAGTGGATGTGTTCTAGACTGTGCGCACGAATGCATGGAAATTTATTTATGAATAAAACATTAGCACCCAAAAAAGCAGAATGATAATTATTTTCCGAGTCAGTCTAGAAAAAGAATCGATTCACATTGTCTTTCAGGACAAACTATCGCCTTGGAGGAGACTGAAAGAGACAGCGCATTTTTGATCGAATAGGCGACGATCCAGCGGCGTAACGTTGCTCATTTCAAAGCCTGAACACTACGCGTGTCCGACAGCTCCGCTACAAGACTGTTTGGGTTCGATAACACCAGAGCGGATGGCGCGATTTACAATCAGATAGAATCAGATAGAAGTAACAAAACATGCCTGAGCAGAGAAAACGATCGGAACTATATATCGTAATATCAGGTCTCCAACTATGTTTGCGTTTCATTTTTGCGAGTTATCGAACGTATAAAATAACGATAACTGAAGTACTCTCCGTCTGCCTGAATGCAGTTTTGCCAACGCTCCTGCAGCAAATCATATCCTTCAGTGCGAATCAACCAGCCATTTTCGACGCAAGTAACTGATGTCTCAAAGCTTCTTCTTGTCCAACCAGTGCTTTAATGGTCTCAACAGATGGAAATTGAACGGCGACAGATGTGGCGAGTACGGCGGATGATCCAAGTGCTCCCAGTCTAAATCGGTCAACTTTTTCCTGGCTTTCTTGGCAACGTGTGGCCTTGCATTGTCATGAAGCAAAATGATTTGGCGACTACGGTGACGTGGATTTGCGTGATTGGAGCAGTCCAGTTCCTGACAACATCGCTCAACGTTGACGGTCTGACCAGCTTGCAACAAGTCTCAATGAATCGGTCCACTTCGGTTCTAGAAATTGATCAACATCGCTTTTGGCGCAAGTTAATTTGGCCTCGGTGTTGGTGTTTGTTGTTGACCTGGTCACAACCACTTGTTTGGACGACGCTGACTTTTGAAGAAGATCCACTTCTCGGCAATGGTGGCAATTGTATTCAAAATCGAAGAGCTGCGATGACGACAAAGATGAGCTTGCGTAATTTGCATTCCCTTGTTCTTTTGAGACTACGTGTCGTGCGGAATCCAGCTGATCTTGCCCCATTTCTAGCTGCATCTTCAAAATCCTCCGGATCTGCACGCCTAAACGTTGGAAATCGAAAAAAAATTCAGGCAGACGGAAAATACTTCAATTAATGTTATTTGAGAGTTTCGACTACTTGGAAAATGAATTTCTTAATTTTTCGATCAAGTTCGGAAACTTATTAAAGACCTAATACTTGGAAGTTCAAAAGAATTTGGATCAACCTGCACTGAGCTGCCATGCAATCTGTCCAGTATCTACTAGCATATCAGGCGGCGGGAAGTATAGCATATAAACATAAATATATGCAGCCAACGCATTGGTCAGACAAATGAAGAGGATTGTATGAAGACCTATACAGAAGATTGCATACAGTATACATACAGGTCTCAAAACGCGCCGGTAATGCAACGGTTCGAGCATGCGCCCCCGGATAGGGTGAAATGTGGGTTCGAGTCCAAGCTGACCCAAAAGTTTTGCTCATTACTCTACATCTGAGTATATTTGTAACATCATACCACCGCTAGAAGGGGTTAAATATAAGGAATCCTGTTTGATCATATAACTAGAACTCGTTTTTCTATCTCAAGACTAAAGAAATTGAATAGAATAAGCCATGGTAGAATACTTCAGTTTGTGTTGTTTTCAGTAGAGACTTTTATCTGCACTTGGAGTCTTCCAAGTTTATTGACTGTCACCCTCGACTTTTAATATAATTTGATGCATAAGTAAGTGTATAAAAGTGTCGTTATTATTGCGACACTGAGATTATTGATTGTGTGGTAGACGTTAACGTGGTTGATTGACTGAAATAACCCACTGATTTAAATTAACCACACCTGAAGTCATTTAGAGACACCTTAAAGTTTGTATAACAGTCCTGTTTTACTCCAGTGCGTGAAAAGCCACTATTATTAAACACTCAGTCAAAAAACTTGTCGCGTGAAAGATGAAACTCGGCAAAATTTTGCTTACATCATATCCAATCATATATCGAAAAATCAAGACACATAGTCTGAGTTGTATAACGCAGTTGCAATGAAAAACGTAAAGAATAATAGGTAAAGAACTGCGACAAACATTACAAAATATACACGAGATCCCCGTAAATTGTACTTAAAACGATCTTTTGAAAAGTTGGTGCATCTGCTTAGAGCAAGAAGTATGCATGTGAAACAAGTAGCGCACCAAATCCGAAAAGCTTTTCAGAATCACCGTGTCGCCTCTTTTTACATGTATCTTTCTGAGCTTTAGAGTGATCTTGAAAAAGCTAAAACACTGTGAAGAGCCAAGGCAAGCACCAAAAAATGGACTGATGTGTTGATTACCTCAACCATCAAGCTACATCTTTTTCTCTTTTTTTTCTCCGATGTTTGAGAAAACATCCTAATCAAGAAGGCAATTCGTACGCCTTTCTAATTGATGGTTTCAAGATGCCTGAGATGAGCCGTTCAAGTAAAAACGTATGCGCGACACATTAAGAGAAATTATATAGGTATCTCAGTTGGTGGTGGTACGGTCTCACAAAAGCGAACTCACTCTGGCAGATCAATCAGGAATCTATTCGGCACTGCTTTTAATTTGTTGCTGTCGATTTTGTATAACCTCCGGAATCGTGACGTCGATGTTCTAGACTAAGCTAGTTTTTCTTGTAGAATACTGTGCAAGTCAAAAAAAATATAGTCTTTATATATATCCAGCACATCGGACCACTTTCTTGTTGGTACCCCTTCGATATTGCTTTGAAATCGTTCGGAATCCACTTTCAACTTTCTTCTCGCAAGGGTGGATCGAACCCTTGGCGGCCGAGTTGATTTGCTAGAAAACTGTGGCTCCTGACCAAATTAATAGTAGCAAAAAACTATGTTCAATAAATCGACACATGCAGAAGTAGTTACCCTGTCACACAACCGCACTTGCTTCGCAAGCACTGATCCCCGGAACCCGTCATACAGACAACATTTTCAAAACAACGAATCCCTTCTTTACTCAAAATCGTTCAGATCATTAATACTTGTTGATTTGTTCTTTGATTTGGAATAACTTCTTCTTCAATTATGGTTACGTTAAACTTTGATGCGCAATTCTCCCTCTATGTTCCTGCTACAAACAACGCTTTCCTTGTTGTAGATTTTATATTTTTTAGAAGAGAAAAAGTTGCGATGGTGCAAAAGTATTTGCGATTTGAACCATGTGTTAAAAATGGGTCATAAAGTAGCAGATACAGTTCGCAACATCAAAAACACATTTGACCCTGGAACTTCTAACGAATGCACGGCGCAGTGGTGGTACAAGGTCTTTCATGGAGGAGGCAAGATCCTTTATGATGAGAAACTTAGTGGTCACCCATGGAAAGTTGATGAAGACCACCTGAAAGCAATAATCGAAACCTTATTGAGAAAGCATGAGGTGCTGCAGAAGAAGTCATTGTCGACCATTTCACGGTCTTTTTCATCCAAAGCAAAATGGGAAGATTGAAAATGCTAGTGTAAGGTAAACGTGGTTTGAGCAGTCAGCCGATAGCCACAAGTCACACAAGGGACGCTTCAAAGGCTGAACGAATTGGGGTTACGAAGTCATACTTCATCCTCTAATTCCGTCGGACCTCGCACCCTTAAAACATTCTCGGCACCTTCTTCTAAAAGGAAAACGTTCCCACAAGCACTAGGATAGTGAAAATGCTTTCCAAGAGGTTCTAAAATACCGAAGGGTTAATTATTGTGCTACATAAATAAACAAACAATAATTACCATTAGCAGATATGTGCTGACTGTAATGGTTCCTGTTTTGACCAGTAACGATGTGTCAAAGCCTAGTTGTAATGATTTGAAATTTCACGGCTGAAACCGTCTTTGCCGTGTATCAGTTTAATATATTTATATTCCGATGTTGCCACTACGGTGCTGTTATCATCATTGCGATAAGCGACATAATTCATATCCGAAAAGTTCGACTCAGACTCACCAAGAATAGGTCCACTTGGCAAACTTACTCAAGCTTGCAGTCCATTATGTGCTAGTGTCTATAACTACTATTTCGAACTATACGTCTGGTTCTACCCTATTGGTGTGTCTGATGCATTCTGGTCTCTCGAATTACATGCCTAATACCACACCCCACTGTACCGTCGCAATGATACATTGTTTTTTTTTCAAGTTTCGAGAGAAAAAAATGATCAAGCATTACTATTTCGGGTGTGTGCCGACTGTTTTACGATTCCTGAAAGTTTTCAGTTTCAACATCTCAAATTCTCTATAGAGCAGTGTTCTTGAAAAAGGTGCTTTTACGCGAAGCCAAATTTCGTCTGTAGCGATTTTCTTCGCTTATCGTGCGGGATGCAATCATGACAGTGCTGAAGCACAAGCAAGACGGGGACTATAAAAATCAAAGCATTGCTATTTTGTTCGTTGGGTTCAATGCCGACATTTATGCACAGATCATCTCCGTTAACATTCCACAGGTGGTTGTATCGAAAAACTTCAGATGCCTTGAACAAAGGCTAAATAAATCACTTTTGTTGCCGGAAATCAAGATATCACCGGTAGGTTTTTTTTTGATAGGAACAGTAAGAGTGAACGCTCTCAAGCAAAACTATGATGTTCTTCTTTCTCTCCAGCAAACAGAAACTACTGGCTAAGAAAAATAATGGAGAGTACAGTGACTCGTCACAGCCTCCACTTCGTTCCAATCACTGATGTATAGCAAGGACATTAGTTCCAGAAGCGTCACTAAAGCCAGTCATCGAATCCCATAGTTCCAGGAAGTTGGTACTTGAGGCATCATGATACAGCTCTTCTCCAAACTCTCGCAAATGAAACCAATTACTTGGGGATCAAAATGTCAGTGAATATGCTGAGTATTGTACGGTTCCTGGAAAGAATTCATCTATACTTAAGTATATGTATTACTCCAAAAGAGAGAAAGCTTTGGAGAAAACGATTCTTCTTGAAAATGTCTCCTACTTATTCACAAAATATTTAATTTGAAAGCAATGGTCGTCGTAATTATATCACTATCTGTAGCTAATAATTCACCGCATGCAATTGCCCCCAATGAGAATATCAAGATAGGTTTAGTGCAGAATACCGTTTCTTTTATAGCCAGTCATAATAGGTTCACGGAAATGGATAACATGTCAAGAAATCCGAGGAGAAACATATTCTCATAGCATGGAAACTTTAGTATATCCTGTTTGACCACTGCAATCAGGCACGGAGCATACAAGACCTGCAATTGCTCAGACTATTTGAACTCGAAAAAAATTGATAACATCTGAATAGTGAGCGTACTTGCATGACATAGCAGAACTCTGGCATCTTTTGCGCATTCATATAGGTTGATATTGCAAATTCTTCACGTATCTTAGCAATACCGGAGTTTAAGGTTGCTAAA
>JAHQIW010005270.1:0-58348 GCA_019055375.1 Parelaphostrongylus tenuis
CACCTATTTGAATGCGCAAAAGATGCCAGAGTTCTGCTATGTCATGCAAGGATGCTCACTATTCAGATGTTATCAATTTTTTTCGGGTTCGAATAGTCTGGGCAATTGCAGGTCTTGTATGTTCCCTGCCTGATTGCAATGGTCAAACAGGATATACTAAAGTTTCCATGCTATGAGATTATGTTTCTCTCGGATTTCTTGACATGTTATCCATTTCCGTGAACTCAATTATGACTGGCTATAAAAGGAGCGGTATTCTGTATTAAACCTATCTTGATATTCTCATTGGGGCAATTGCATGCGGTGAATCATTAGCCACAGATAGTGATATAATTACGACGACACATTGCTTTAAATGAAATATTTTGTGAATAAGTAGGAGACATTTTCAAGAAGGATCGTTTTCTCCAAAGCTTCCCTTTGGGTCATAAGTTAAGTATAGATGAATTCTTTCCAGGAACCGTACAACACTCAGCATATTCACTGACATTTTGATCCCCAAGTAATTGGTTTCATTTGCGAGAGTTTGGAGAAGAGCTGTATCACGATGCCTCAAGTACCGACTTCCTGGAACTATGGGATTCGATGACTGGCTTTAGTGACGCTTCTGGAACTAATGTGCTTGCATACACGAGTGATTCGGACGAAGTGGAGGCTGTGACGAGTCACTGTGGTTTCTGTTTGCTAGAGAGAAAGAAGAACATTATAGTTTTGCTTGAGAGCGTTCACTCTTACTATTCCTATTTGAAAAAATACCTACCGGTGATATCTTGGTTTCCGACAACAAAAGTGGTTTATTTAGCCTTTGTTCAAAGCATCTGAAGTTTATTGATACAATCACCTGTGGAATGTTAATGGATATGATCTTGGACTAATGTCGGCATTGAACTCAACGAACAAAATAGCAATGTTTTGATTTTTATAGCCCCTGTCTTGCTTGTGCTTTAGCACTGTCATGATTGCATCCCGCACGATAAGCGAAGAAAATCGCTACAGACGAATTTTGCTTCTCGTAAAAGCACCTTTTTCAAAACACTGCTCTATAGAGAGTTTGAGGTGTTGAAACTGAAAATTTTCGGGAATCGTAAAACAGTCGGCACACACCCGAAATATTAATGCTTGATCATTTTTTTCTCTCGAAACTTGAAAAAAAAACAATGTATCATTGCGACGGTACAGTGGGGTGTGGTATTAGGCGTGTAATTCGAGAGACCAAAATGCATCAGACACACCAATAGGGTAGAATCAGACGCTTAGTTCGAAATAGTAGTTATAGACACTAGCACATAATGGACTGCAAGCTTGAGTAAGTTTGCCAAGTGGACCTATTCTTGGTGAGTCTGAGTCGAATTTTTCGGATATGAATTATGTCGCTTATCGCAATGATGATAACAGCACCGTAGTGGCAACATCGGAATATAAATATATTAAACTGATACACGGCAAAGACGGTTTCAGCCGTGAAATTTCAAATCATTACAACTAGGCTTTGACACATCGTTACTGGTCAAAACAGGAACCATTACAGTCAGCATATATCTGCTAATGGTAATTATTGTTTGTTTATTTATGTAGCACAATAATTAACCCTTCGGTATTTTAGAACATCTTGGAAAGCATTTTCACTATCCTAGTGCTTGTGGGAACGTTTTCCTTTTAGAAGAAGGTGCCGAGAATGTTTTAAGGGTGCGAGGTCCGACGGAATTAGAGGATGAAGTATGACTTCGTAACCCCAATTCGTTCAGCCTTTGAAGCGTCCCTTGTGTGACTTGTGGCTATCGGCTGACTGCTCAAACCACGTTTACCTTACACTAGCATTTTCAATCTTTCCATTTTGCTTCGGATGAAAAAGACCGTGAAATGGTCGACAATGACTTCTTCTGCAGCACCTCATGCTTTCTCAATAAGGTTTCGATTATTGCTTTCAGGTGGTCTTCATCAACTTTCCATGGGTGACCACTAAGTTTCTCATCATAAAGGATCTTGCCTCCTCCATGAAAGACCTTGTACCACCACTGCGCCGTGCATTCGTTAGAAGTTCCAGGGTCAAATGTGTTTTTGATGTTGCGAACTGTATCTGCTACTTTATGACCCATTTTTAACACATGGTTCAAATCGCAAATACTTTTGCACCATCGCAACTTTTTCTCTTCTAAAAAATATAAAATCAACAACAAGGAAAGCGTTGTTTGTAGCAGAACATAGAGGGAGAATTGCGCATCAAAGTTTAACGTAACCATAATTGAAGAATAAGTTATTCCAAATCAAAGAACAAATCAACAAGTATTAATGATCTGAACGATTTTGACTAAAGAAGGGATTCGTTGTTTTGAAAATGTTGTCTGTATGACGGGTTCCGGGGATCAGTGCTTGCGAAGCAAGTGCAGTTGTGTGACAGGGTAACTACTTCTGCATGTGTCGATTTGTTGAACATAGTTTTTTGCTGCTATTAATTTGGTCAGGAGCCACAGTTTTCTAGCAAATCAACTCGGCCGCCAAGGGTTCGATCCACCCTTGCGAGAAGAACGTTGAAAGTGGATTCCGAACGATTTCAAAGCATTATCGAAGGGATACCAACAAGAAAGTGGTCCGATGTGCTGGATATATATACAAGACTATATTTTTTTTGACTTGCACAGTATTCTACAAGAAAAACTAGCTTAGTCTAGAACATCGACGTCACGATTCCGGAGGTTATACAAAATCGACAGCAACAAATTAAAAGCAGTGCCGAATAGATTCCTGATTGATCTGCCAGAGTGAGTTCGCTTTTGTGAGACCGTACCACCACCTACTGAGATACCTAGTAATTTCTCTTTATGTGTCGCGCATACGTTTGTACTTGACCGGCTCATCTCAGGCATCTTGAAACCATCAATTACAGAGGCGTACGAATTGGCTTCTTGATTAGGATGTTTTCTCAAACATCGGCGAAAAAAACAGAGAAAAAGATGTAGCTTGATGCTTGAGGTAATCAACACATCAGTCCATTTTTTGGTGCTTGCCTTGGCTCTTCACAGTGTTTTAGCTTTTTCAAGATCACTCTAAAGCTCAGCAAGATACATGTAAAAAGAGGCGACACGGTGATTCTGAAAAGCTTTCCAGGATTTGGTGCGCTACTTGTTTCACATGCATACTTCTTGCTCTAAGCAGATGCACCAACTTTTCAAAAAGATCGGTTTTAAGTGACAATTTTCGGGTGATCTCGTGTATATTTTGTAATGTTTGTCGCAGTTCTCTACCTATTATTCTTTACGTTTTTCACTACACCTGCGTTATACAACTCAGACTATGTGTCTTGATTTTTCGATATATGATTGGATATGATGTAAGCAAAATTTTGCCGAGTTTCATCTTTCACGCGACAAGTTTTTTGACTGAGTGTTTAATAATAGTGGCTTTTCACGCACTGGAGTAAAACAGGACTGTTATACAAACTTTAAGGTGTCTCTAAATGACTTCAGGTGTGGTTAATTTAAATCAGTGGGTTATTTCAGTCAATCAACCACGTTAACGTCTACCACACAATCAATAATCTCAGTGTCGCAATAATAACGACACTTTTATACACTTACTTATGCATCAAATTATATTAAAGTCGAGGGTGACAGTCACTAAACTTGGAAGACTCCAAGTGCAGATAAAAGTCTCTACTGAAAACAACACAAACTGAAGTATTCTACCATGGCTTATTCTATTCAATTTCTTTAGTCTTGAGATAGAAAAACGAGTTCTAGTTATATGATCAAACAGGATTCCTTATATTTAACCCCTTCTAGCGGTGGTATGATGTTACAAATATACTCAGATGTAGAGTAATGAGCAAAACTTTTGGGTCAGCTTGGACTCGAACCCACATTTCACCCTATCCGGGGCGCGCATGCTCGAACCGTTGCATTACCGGCGCGTTTTGAGACCTGTATGTATACTGTATGCAATCTTCTGTATAGGTCTTCATACAATCCTCTTCATTTGTCTGACCAATGCGTTGGCTGCATATATTTATGTTTATATGCTATACTTCCCGCCGCCTGATATGCTAGTGGATACTGGACAGATTGCATGGCAGCTCAGTGCAGGTTGATCCAAATTCTTTTGAACTTCCAAGTATTAGGTCTTTAATAAGTTTCCGAACTTGATCGAAAAATTCAGAAGTTCATTTTCCAAGTAGTCGAAACTCTCAAATAACATTAATTGAAGTATTTTCCGTCTGCCTGAATTTTTTTTCGATTTCCAACGTTTAGGCGTGCAGATCCGGAGGATTTTGAAGATGCAGCTAGAAATGGGGCAAGATCAGCTGGATTCCGCACGACACGTAGTCTCAAAAGAACAAGGGAATGCAAATTACGCAAGCTCATCTTTGTCGTCATCGCAGCTCTTCGATTTTGAATACAATTGCCACATTGTCGAGAAGTGGATCTTCTTCAAAAGTCAGCGTCGTCCAAACAAGTGGTTGTGACCAGGTCAACAACAAACACCAACACCGAGGCCAAATTAACTTGCGCCAAAAGCGATGTTGATCAATTTCTAGAACCGAAGTGGACCGATTCATTGAGACTTGTTGCAAGCTGGTCAGACCGTCAACGCTGAGCGATGTTGTCAGGAACTGGACTGCTCCAATCACGCAAATCCACGTCACCGTCGTCGCCAAATCATTTTGCTTCATGACAATGCAAGGCCACACGTTGCCAAGAAAGCCAGGAAGAAGTTGACCGATTTAGTACTGGGAGCACTTGGATCATCCGCCGTACTCGCCACATCTGTCGCCGTTCAATTTCCATCTGTTGAGACCATTAAAGCACTGGTTGGACAAGAAGAAGCTTTGAGACATCAGTTACTTGCGTCGAAAATGGCTGGTTGGTTCGCACTGAAGGATATGATTTGCTGCAGGAGCGTTGGCAAAACTGCATTCAGGCAGACGGAGAGTACTTCAGTTATCGTTATTTTATACGTTCGATAACTCGCAAAAATGAAACGCAAACATAGTTGGAGACCTGATATTACGATATATAGTTCCGATCGTTTTCTCTGCTCAGGCATGTTTTGTTACTTCTATCTGATTCTATCTGATTGTAAATCGCGCCATCCGCTCTGGTGTTATCGAACCCAAACAGTCTTGTAGCGGAGCTGTCGGACACGCGTAGTGTTCAGGCTTTGAAATGAGCAACGTTACGCCGCCAGGATCGTCGCCTATTCGATCAAAAATGCGCTGTCTCTTTCAGTCTCCTCCAAGGCGATAGTTTGTCCTGAAAGACAATGTGAATCGATTCTTTTTCTAGACTGACTCGGAAAATAATTATCATTCTGCTTTTTTGGGTGCTAATGTTTTATTCATAAATAAATTTTCATGCATTCGTGCGCACAGTCTATACCACATCCACTGTCCATTTACGTATAAGGAAAAAAATTACGTATGAGGCTCGGTATAGCAGACCTCCCAAGGGAGATTTGTTATTTTTTAGGAAATTACATGGTAATTTAGGCAACGCAGATGGTCCATGACCTTATAAAGAAAGTGGCATCGCAGAGGTTCGAAGACCTTGGACAGAAATTGGTTCAAATGGCGATAGCGGCACCCAACTACTACCAACCTCAACAGTCAGTTCGATCTCCGGCCATCATCCGAACGGTCGTTTGACTTCAACCTGACTACTTCACCTCAGTTTCTTATCGATCCATTATTGCTCTGTTTACACAGTCTTGTTATCGTGTATCTAATTGCTATCATAGGGTTGCGTTCATACAACTGTCAGATGAATTCAATAGAATTGTGAGCGGAACATATCACTTACCTGGCGGGGCAAACTCACTTAGGCTATGCTTGGCCTATAACACCGCGCTTAAGGGATTTTGCCCATATACAATCAGTAGTGACCCCACTGCTATCACAATGTACTCACCCACCGGATCCTACCGTCGTGTTTGTACTCTGGGGCGAACATAGCAGCCCCACGCTGAGTCCGCTGCCTAGTCATGCTACGTCAAAAACAGCATTCATGGGATCACCACAAAACGATATATCACATTCACAATCATACTCACATAACCATAGATCGCAATCATAAACATATTATTATCACATAATATTATTATAGTAATGTATGTATATTATAGGTTGTTTGATGCTACCAAGCTGTTTGGCACCACGACAAGTTTGATTCCACCCCATTGTTCGGTATAAACCATACAAAAGTTTTGAACATTCACAACACAGTGCGAATCCACTGAACCTCGGCGTATAATTTCGTGCATCGGCTAATAACTTTTGCTACAATCGGATACATTACTGAGTTTATTTGATTTTTTTTAAAAGTGTGATTTCTTCCTCCTTCTGTATTTCGTCGCTTCGTATCCTTCCTGGACGATTAAGAGGTGATGAATGCTTAGTTTGGAAGAAGACAATGTGTAGAAACATTGCAGGAAAGAAAGTCAATCGGATACATAATTGAGTTTATATGATTTTTTGAAAGGTGTGATAGCTGTGAACAAACAATAAACTGTTTTCTTCCTCTATCTGTATTTTTTCGCCCATTTTCTTATCCTCGGTGAACGATTAAGCAATTAGGGAATGTTTCATTCGGATGAAGACAATGTGTAGAAACACCACAAGAAGAAAAAAGTGGACAGTTGAGGAAGAATTTTAGCTTCAGGTTTTGTGTCCCCGAAAATGACAGCGCAAATACTAAGGATACTTTGTGTGGCCCATCATGTCCCTCAATGGAAAGTCCCACATTCTCAATGGCTTGCCATGTTTAACACACATGTTTTGACGGTAAAATTCAAAAATTGCTATATGTTGGGTGCCTAGGAAACCAAAATTTCTCTTTCATGGACCAAAGTGGCGTGATTTTGTGGGCAAAAATTGAGAGTCTAGAAGTCTTTTGACACATGTAGGGCCCAAATATAACCAGACTTCTCTTGACTCAAAGCTGAGAATTGGTTTTGCATCAGACGTATTGTATCACATCTATTCCGCGCATTTTTCATTGAAACAAAAGTTTCTCCATGTCCTTGAGTTCAAGGGTATGCCTTCGAGATTGAATGAATTTTGATTTGAGCTCTTGGAATGAAAGAATTACTCTAATAACGTGTTTTTTGCTTGTTTTTTGTTTTTGTTTTGTTGAAAATGGCTCAGACGACAAGTAGAAAATAACATTGTGATCTCGACCACAGCTTCATGAGCTTCTCTAGATCAACACCGTTAACTGATTGCTTCCATCAACAAACAGTAGGTTCAAAACTGTTGGAAAGCAGGCAGAAAGAGGCCATAGATAGCGTACTGCAAACGCGTGCTGCCCCGAAAATGTAGAGCCACAGATCAAGTCCTTTACACCTACACAGATACCATGTTTACCTCGTATCTCAACCTTCCTGAGTTTATACTCGATTGGTTTCTGAAGTAACCTTTTCATTCGCCACAATTTGATCATAAGTAACTGATTTTGAAAAAGTGGTAATTTTACACGAGCCGATATGTTATAAATCACCGATCGCGCAGTGTACACTCGGCTGCTCTTAGCTGATAGTAGCGAAATACCATGCCATTTGTTTCACACGCGTCGCGCGATAATGGGCGGATTTTTACTATTTAGTTTCAAATTTTTTCTCTCTGCTTCGTAAAGATCTCGAAGGGTTTTTGTATTGGATTTTAAGAAAAAAGTTTGCTCTATCGTTCTAAGGCTTAGGTTTTCAATTTCATTTGACCTAGTCAAATGCACAAGCTATTAATCCTAAGCCTAAGCACCCTAAACTTAAGCACGAAGAGCACATGGACGCGTGGAGGAAATCTTCGAATATCAATCATATGTTTTATGTAGATTTTTTGTCAATGTGCAGAGAAATCTTAAACTTTATAACAAAAATCGCACTCCACATGTGAATCGCGCCTGCGCGATCGATTGATCGTCTAGCGACCTGCAGATGCTGACAATGACCAGCAATTCGCGGTGAGTCTGGGGCTCAAGCTTGTTTTCTCCGCTACACTGCAATGAAATGTTCTTTCCAGAAAATAAGTACAGTATGCGGGCGTGAAGCGGCGTGCGATAATACCCGAAACGCACTTATGCCGCTAAAGATGCTCTTACCAAACGTTTCATTGACTTAAAACATTATATCACACTATATTTTATTTCCAAGCGATGTGTCATAATAGTCGATTCGAAGTCACTGTCGAATAAGTAAGGCGTTGAAATTTTCGAAACTTACGCTATCGAATGGTTACTTATAAGATAAGGAAAGACCACTGTCCTGTTAGAACTAGGCGTGTGTGAAACAAATTTTTTCTTATTCGTAAAAAAAAGCCCTCCAGGAAATAGACATATTTTTGATTTCTTCGAGTAGTAGCTATCGAACGATTACTAGCAATCTAGATAAATAGCTTTACGTAGCAGTCTGAGAACTGCATAAGAAAGGAAACATACAACAAAGTAAATCACGATAAACTATTCACTTGAAGTAGCTGAAGAGAAACAGCGCTATGTATCCGACGTACGCCGACCCAGCAAGGTAACGTCACATAAGTCTAAGGCTACGTAAAGCACATAGTCGATCAGTCCACAACATGACAGTTTGAGGTCACATTAGTTGGCGCCACTGTAGTTGGGCTAAAGCTGTTTTCAGGTGACTTTGCCATCTCTGTGGTACCAGCAATTCGATTACACCACGGCGGATGGCGCGGTTCACGACTAGGTAGAAGACGCAAACCAAACCTGAACACAGAGAGCAATTAGAAATGAGTGGCGTGATAGTTAAAGGCTCGATAAAATTTAGACCGACCTGAACTAAGTTGCCATGCAATCTGTCCAACAATCACCAACAATTCAGGTGTTGAGAAGTACTGCATATAAACATAAATGTATGCACCTACCGCATTGGTTAGACAAATAAGAAAGGATTGAATGAACACCTATACAAAATATTACAATGATGCAAATTCATGTGCTAAGACGTTACTTGTCGTATCCAAAGCTACTTTTAGAAAAGATTGCTTTGCTTCCAGCAATTGATAAATGTAACCCACACCGATATCTCGCTACGGAGGTCAAAAGTTTGAATCGGTTGGCTAATATCACTATTGAATAGAAGGAGCAATTGCAGACTAGTTAGGCCTGTGCAGATATCGGTGGGACTCTTACCTGCTTTTGAAATCTTCCGAGTTTACTGGCTGTGGCTTTCGACTTCAGATACAACTTGGTGCATAAATAAGTATACAAAATTGTCGTTATTATTGCAACACTGATATTATTAATAGTGTGGTAGAAGTTGACGTAATTATCTGGTTGAAATAATTCACTCATTCAATTCCATTCGTAATTAAGTCATTCGGCATAAACAGGAAGAAACCTGTTTAATCGGATGCGTAACGTTTACACTGCAATCAAAAATTTGGTAATACAAATTAGTAATAAATTAGTAGCCGCTTACATCATGCCCAATCACAGGATTGAAGAACCAAGACACATAATTCGAGTTGAATACTGGAGGTGTAGTGAAAAATGTAATGAACAATAGGTAAAGAACTGCGATGAACATCAGAAAATATACACTATGGCCCTCGAAAATTGCTTTTAAAAATGGATAATCCGAAAAATCAGCACATCTGCTTAGAGCCAGAAGTATGCACATAGCACAGGTAGCGCAATAGAATTCTGAAAAAATTTCTAGAATCTCCATAATGTCTCGGTTTAGTTGTATTTAGAGGTAGGATAATTTGGGACAAAATGATTCTTAGAGTGATGACTGAGGGGCTAAATATTCTAACAATTACAAAGGAAAAATATGTATATCGACTTTCTATAAACTTCGGCATCAAAGATGATTAATCAAGTATGAAAAACTTAGCCGCTTTAGCTGACGTGAGGTTCGTAGTTGTCACGATGTTGTTGACATTGTTGATGTTAGGTTTAGATCGCAATACAAGAAGTTGGCTATTACCACCTTCTTCAAAGCCGAGACGTACACTCTACATCAACAACGACAACAACGCCGTCACAACTACGAATCTCGAGCCATCTAAAACAACTAAGTTATTCATACTTAAACAATTCCAAGGTAATAGCTATAAAAATTAGCTGGTCTGTCGCTCACATGCACGACCAAAGTGCATTCGCAATTTCTCCAATGTTCTACCCACTGCCCAATCTACAAACGAAACGGCACTTATTTACAAATGATGACTGTAATCGCAGTCAAAACGAGTGAAAGGAATAGCAGAATATGCGCGGCACATGATGTGGGATCATTCAAGTATCTGAGTATGTGATACTATGGTTCAACAGATGTGAATCGAAACTTGGTGGTCAATAAATTAATTATTTAGCACTACTTTTGTGCTTGATCGCCATTTGTGCACAAACCCCAGAGATGTGATGCCAAGATTCTAAATTAGACCATATTTCATTTACCATCCTTTTTTATATACAGATTCCACTGCTGATTAAAATCATAATACTGGCAGCATTGTGTGTTCATGCATATAGCAAATATATCGGCTAAGCTTTTTAGTGGTATTCCTTCAATATTGCTTTGGTTCTCCTGAAATCTATTCTAACGTTGTTCTCACGATGACTAAACTGCGTCAATAGTCATCCCTTGGCGACCGAGTCGATTCACTGAAAGATTTGGCTTCTAAGGAAATTATCACATTTCAGAAGTGCATTCAGCGAATCGACAAAAGGCATCAGAAGCCAAAACTTTTTTGATGAGCATCGATCAACATATAGGTAATCACCTTGTGACACATTTGTGCTTGCTTCGCAATCAGTTGTGCAGAAGTCCACCATAAAGATGAAATAGTGCATAGAATAACGAGTGTTGTTTTTCCCTTTTTTGGTTAAATTTACACAGATTACTAATACGCGGCTACATCTGGATCTTCTTATTTCGGAATCTCCTTACGCACGATTGAATCAAAAACTAAGGTAGACTTTCAAGGTACTTTTAACTTCGGAATTGCGGCGCGAAGCTGGCAGCTTTGAGATTCGATCTTCGGATCAGCATTCGATTCTTATAATTCCACCGTGTTCACGTGAACGTTTGCTTTCGTTTCAGAGCCTCTCCTTTTAGATTTAACACTAGCTTAGTATGCGCTGCCCCTAAATCCTGTTCATCTAAAAGCGGTCCAACCTTTCCGAGAGCTTCCGCGCGTTCAGAATAGTGGTTGATCTTGATTACTGTTCCCGTAGCCATACTTTATATCTCTCTGTGCTTCATATATATATATATATATCATATATATATACGTTCATATATGTATATGCATAGACTTTATATATAGAGATTCCAAATTTCCTTATGTTTTCTCAAAAGTTTGGCACTAAAGCAATAAACACCAAAGCTAATAATATACACGGATTACTGATAGTCATTGATAGTCCAAATATCGACAACTGAAGCTAAGATTGGTTTCCAAAACAGTCTATATAGAGCGTTGTTAGAGCAAAGAAGATCATATTTTGCACTTATAGTAATTAGGTCGTCGACTGAACTTTAAAGCGGGTTAATTTGACAAGGTCAAGCAAAGAAAATTTCTACTTTTGGAACGATAAAACAAAATTTTTCCTACAATTCTTATACAGAAAACCTGGGGATTTTTTTGAAAAGCGGAAAAAATTTGTAAATAAGTGACGCTTTGTGTAGCGATTTCATCCACCGTCTCTAAAAAAAGAGTCATTTGAGGGCCGAGCGATTCTCTTTACTTAATCAGAATTTTTCCCCTTTCCAGAGAAAATTCTAGGTTTTTTATAGGAATTGCAGAGGAGATTTGTTCTATTATAGTGGTACAAAACTTTCTTTGTTTCACATTGCCAAATTAGCCAGCTATAAAGAACAAGCGATGAGCTAACTACTTCGAGCGCAAAATAAAATGATTTTTTTCGCTTTAACAGCGCTCTAGATAAACCATTTTGGAAACAAGTCTTAGCATAAAAATTGACAACATTCGAGCTACCAAATGACTTCCAGTAATCGATGTACATTATCGAAATTGATGTTTATTGCTCTAATGCCATAATTTATGAGAAAACCTAGCGAATAGGATGAAAAAATGAGACATAACTTAGCTTCCAACCTAATACTTCAAATACAAAACGTGATCTTCTTTTTCGTTGCTAAACACAACATTGAAACTTTTCACAAACTAGCGAGTATCGAAATCAGCATTTTCAAAGCTATCGGTTAATTACTGATAGTTCTCAGTAGGATAAAAAGGCAACGTAAAACGATTACAGTCAACAGAGAGTGTCTACTTCCAAACAACTCGTAAAGGGAAGTGGATTTCTCTGGAAATATGCGTATCCTTTTTACAAAAATTGCACTTATAGAAAATTTACCCAGTGTTATTATTGCTTTACTTTATCGATCCGTCTTCACAGTGTTTCTTTTTTACTGTGCGGATCCCAGTACTTCTAGCATTCATTTCGTTTTTTCGTTTTTTTCTAGAACATCGTAGAATATTGGTTGTGCGGATCTCCTAGTAATCTTGAGGGTAACCTGGCTGTGGCGTTCCATAAAGCGTTTTGTTAACTGCAGTAGAGTGATGGGAGGTGAACTCGGCTTCACGTGCACCACGTCGAGCATCACAACCGCTCTTTCTTGGTACCCAGTATTATTATTAGATGTACAGATATGTGTTATTACTATCAGGTGTACAAATATGATCACGCTGTCTTTTTTTACCGTAATAGTGGTAACAGTAGAAATATGGAACGTCTTTTTTTTTGTCTGAAGGTGCGTTTAAAAGCGCTATTTGTTCATACGTCTGATATAGATAATATCTTACATGATGTTTTCCTATTGGATTGGTTTCTAGAGCTTTGAAGATAACGATTTCTGCACGTTATAAACGCCACTTGCGGACAGATTGCTTCTCAGTCTTAGTCAGCCACAAGCAATTCAATTTGGTTGACTTTAGTATTCCTCAACTGCGCATTTTCCTACAAACATTTTGGTATGCAACTTGCTTATACTTGCTTAAGACGGAGCTGTCGTGAGAATAAATTCGTGTGGTACTCATGCACGAATGGCGAGTAGGGGAAAATGTTACTGAGATGGCGCACAAGATTGATGGAGCTTCGAGCGAGCACCATCTTAAAGCAAGTACACGTAAGTTGTGTACCAAAATGTTTTCAAGAAATTGTGCAAATGAACGGCACTGATGCCATGTAATTTTGCTGCAGAAATCATATTAAGAAACCAAAACGGCGCGATCGTTGCAATTTTGCTGCATGACAAGGCTCGATTACATGTTGCAAAACCGATCGAAAATGTCACAGCTGAGGTGGGAGGTTTTAGGAGGTCTTACCTTACTCGTTTTACTGTCCCGACATTGGACCGTCAGATTATCAACTAAAATTACTAAATTGAAATTACATTGGCAAGTCTGAATAAATGGAGTATTTTGGCACAAAAGTGGTCATTTCAAAGTCCTATAAAAACCGTCATATAAAATGTTCGTGGAAAATGAGGTGTAGTAGTGCCCGTCCTCTACGTTGTTCTAGACCTAACCTTTCCTGTTTTCGTTTGTTTCGTCAGTAGCGACTAAGTACGTGGAAAAGTTCGTCCGAAAACTGACGGAAAATGGAGTCGATTTTACTACCTGGTTGTTGTTGCTTGAAGGAAGGTTTGTGGAAAATGAGGTAGTAGAAGTGTCGCCTCTCTACGTTGTTCTAGACCTAACCTTTCCCTGTTTTCGTTGAATTTGTTTTGTCAGTAGCGACCAAGTACGTGGAATAGTTCGTCCAAAAATTTACGAAAAATGGAGTCGATTTTACTAACTGGTTGTTGTTGGTTGAAGGAAGGTTTGTGGAAAAAGGAGGTAGTAGTGTCGCCTCTCTACGTTGGTCTAGACCTAACCTTTCCTGTTTTCGCTGAATTTGTTCCGTTAGTAACGACTAAGTACGTGGAAAAATTCATACGAAAGCTTACGAAGAATGGAGCTGATTTCGCTACCTGGTTGTTGTTACTTGAGAGCGTTTGTGGAAAAGGAGGTGGTTGTAGTGCGACCTCTCTACGTTGTTCTGGACCTAACCTTTTCTGTAATCGCTGAATTGTTTCGTCGGTGGCGCATAAGTGCGTGGAGAAATTCGTCCGTCATATGAAATATTTTGTATATAAGAAAAATAGAAGAAAAAAAAAAGATTTTGACGCACTTTCAATTTAAAAAACAAAATTTGCATATCTTCATTTATCAACATAGGAAAAAAATATGGCATTATTAATATAGCAAAAAAAAACGGCGGAGTCAAACTTGTAAACCTAATACATCCTTATGAAGCAAAGAACTCTGCTTACAGTCACATTTTGCTGCAAGATATCAAAACTCCGCCTTGAACCATTCTACAGACTCCGGAGGGATGTAAAGATTGGTGGACCACGAATGCGAGGTCGAACCATGACCTTGTTTGCGACGCAGACTCCTCTAACCTCTGGTCCATATGCACTCACACAATTCATACTAAAAAGTAGAGAATTTCGAAAAAGGCAGGCGTTTCTTTGCCAAAATTACGTTCATATAATTCCCTTCAGTAAGAACTTATTCTTTACTCGCGACAGAATCTGCTTAGAAATAAAATCCCACTATACAATACTATAAAACTCGCTGTGAAAGTGAAAGCTGAACTGAGATTGCAAAAGGTTAGCTTTTTTGTTAATTAAACGTAGCACGAAGGTCATGTTCTACAGACTAAGCTTAGTACCAGAACTGGCATTTTCCAAACAAGAGCCTCCATAACATGAACTGGAAAAATATAATCATGTGCTAACAAATGTCATATAGCAGTTGTAAATGTATTAGTTTTCGTATGGATCTGGTTTAGTTGCTGAACCAAAGGAAGATTTACAACGCATCGGTGTTCTCGATACGAAAAAAAAAACTTTCGTAGAGATCTTGTCGTTAATTTTCCACCATTTGTTAGTGATAATGTCTTCTCAAAACTCAATCCACCACATAACTTTTCATATATCATTGGCTCGTGCGCAAGAAATCCTGGCCGCCGCGCGCGACTTGAGCTTGGCACGCATATGTATAAGGCATGCAGTTCCTTACGGGTTGAGAATATGTAAATGTGTGTAAGTACAACTCACCGCATCCAAATGCTCCCAAAGTGAGTAGAAGAATTGGATTAGTGCAGAAAATCGCTCCCTTTATAGCCAAATATCCAGTCATAATTGAATTGACGAAGATGGAAAACATGTCGAAAATTCCGAGAATAAACATGAATTTATAGCAGGTAAAGCCGAGCATATGCTGTTTGACCATTGCAATAAGACAAGGGAGGTATAAGATCTGTAATGGTCCAACCTCAAAAGAAAAAAAAAGTTACATTCGAATGTTGATACTTATAGGGTGACTACGCAGAATTATGACAGTTCTTTAGATATTTGCTCAACTCCAACATCGATTGAGTTTCACTGAGTGCTAAAATGATAACAACATTTAGCCTTTTGCAACAGTGCTATAGTTGTGTACCCCAACTACAGTATCTAAGCGAGTCCACCCTATTAGGTAGAGCTTGACAGTTACGCTCACAAACTTGAGAAGATTGGAAAGCAAACCTCCAGCAATACTCCAGTCAGTAAAAAATATAGTCCGAGTGGCCATTGCACTGATCCGGTTTTGTACCATTCGTCTATAGTTTTGTTCGAGCAATCATAGAGAGGAGGATATGGATGGCCGTGCCTTACTGTATAGATGAATGCCATTTGCAAATTAATAGACATTTTATCTGAAATTGTCAGTCTGAGTCCAGAGCAATCGAATTTTCATATAAATGAGGACTTGAAAAAAACTCAGTACATTTAACTTTTTTGAATGAGAAAAACAATATGAGGACGAGAAATATGAAGAAGACATGCACTCAAATTTTTGAAATCTTCCAAAATCAATAAGGACCTCAAAATTTTAATCATTCTGAATCGGAGACGTTGTGCCTAACTTCAGACTCTGACTATTTTGCTTCGATTGTGAAATGCGTGAAGAAAATGAAAATTCTTGACGTTTGATATTTCATTAGGCAGCTCCCGGGGTCGACCGCAAATTTGTAATTGAATTTAGAACGAAAGGTATGACATTTCACGACTAGCAGCCAAAAACAATCGAGTGTACAACACGTGCCCGCCCTGTGATGTTATCACCTATAGGCGCGTATAAAACGTTCGTCGTCGACTCCTCTATGTAAGAGGTAGATCCTCGAAAAGTGTTGAACTAGTGACGGTACCAAAGTTATTCTAACACAAATGAGATGCGTTTTACGTAGGATTTACGAAGCAGATCTTTTTGTCGTTACCAAACAGCCAAATTTCAACCTCAAGTCAAATCTAAGAGTCAATGTAAGTCAGAGTACGCTCTGCTCACTTTCATCGATCTAAAGAAAGCCTTAGATTCAGAGAAGACCAAAGCGGTTATAGAGGCTCTAGATAAACAGGGAGTCCTTAGTCGGTACATAACGATCCTTCGTGGGCTATTCAAAAAAATTTCACGACTAAAATATCTCCGTTCTACAACAATATCGCCATTTACGTAAGAAGAGGGGTTCGACAAGGCGTTATAATTCCGCCAAAATTATTCACTACCACCAATCAAAACGTCATGCGAACATTGGAATGGGACGATATGGGAGTGAAAATTAACGTTCGACAACTGAACCATCTTCACTTCACTGACGATATCGTCCTCATAACACCAGCATCGCCAAGCGGAACGAATGTTAATTGATTTCGACAACGCCTGTGGAAAGATTGGTCTTCAACCAAATCTAACAAAAACAATGTTCATGAGGAACGGATGGGTTTCGAATATTCCATTCACGCTCAACGGAACGACAATCTCCGAATGCTCCAGATACGTCTATCCTAGGTTGTGAAATCAACGCGATGAACGACCTAGCTTCAGAGTTGAGCAGGAGGAAACGAGCGGCTTGGGGAACGTTTAAGAGCATCGAGGATGTAGCGAAGATGACAAAAAACATCCGACTCTGTGCCCACCTTTTCGACTTGGCGATTATTCTTGCCCTAATGTATGCAGCAGTAACTTGCTCGCTGCGTAAGCAGGATAAAAGATCACTTGGCGATATTGAACGCGCAGTCGAAAGGTCGATACTAAGAGTATCCCGTATCTCGCAAATAAGAGAAAGGATGCGAAATTTTGACCTGCGTTAGCGATGGAAGATCAAAGGAGCCGTTTTACACACCAGAATTTCGAAAATAAGATGGGCCGGGCAAGTGATGCGTGTCAGTGACAACCGATAAACGAAAGCCGTTACCGAGTGGATTTCACGGAATATCAAACGCTCTACAAGAAGACCACCGATCCGATGGTCCCGTTTTTTTTTCGTGAAGACTAAAAGAAATATATGATGTTCAACGAATGTCAAATCGCTTGTGGTTCAAAAATATGAAGAGTACAAGAACTAAGCAAAGATGAGCTTGTAGAAACACCGATTGTGCCAATTAAAAGAGATCACAGTTAATGCTTACGTTCCTTCTGTAATGGGCGGAGTATGGTTAGAGAACTTGTGATGACAGTTGTAGCGCTCAGTTGAGTAGAGTGCACTTACAATGGGCAATGCAAAACATCTTAAGAATTTGGCGTGTGGTCGTAGGAGCTGCCTGTGCTAGAAGCACACGTAGCTTATAATAAACATGTTTTAAATAGGTCACTTACGGTACTGTAGAATTAACTATCCACAAGATCAGTTGCTGTGCTGTGTTCATCAGCTTCGAACAAATACTATGTTGAGGAAAAAGTTTATCAACCTCAGGGAAAACTTCAGGTATTATGTTGTCTTGCACGGTATCGGTTATCGCAAAATCATGGGAATATCTTAAAATCATTTTGATAAGCAAGCAGTTGGATCGAGTCTACAATATGTTGAAGGAAGTACCTAATATTGATTGTTCTAAATCGCGCCCTCTTTTAGCAAAACAATGCCGAATCTCACATCGCAAAGAAGACGAATTAAAAGCTTGACGATGTGGAGGGAGTCGAGGTCTTGCCGCATCAGCCTACAATACAGATGCAGCTCCGTCCGCTTATGGTCCAACTTCCGTTCAGTGAAACACTTCTTGCATGGGCACCGGCTCGCGACATTTGATTGAGTTGGTAAGGCATGTCAGGAGTTTCGCTTATCCAAATCACAATCACGACGGTTCCAAGGGAATCCGTAAACTTGCAGAGTTTTAGTAGAAGATCATGGATAAGAATAGTTCCTATTTTGAGAAACAATCATTGCGGTTTTTGATCGAATTCATGCCTAAACTTTATATTTCCAGCAGTGTTGAGGAATTTTTTCTTCGACCGTTTAAATGGGTGTAATTAGGTGAACGACGCTTAGTAAGCTCACTTTTCTATTAGTATTCAACTAGCGTAAATTAAGATTGGTGTGAGTGCGAGGGCTCAAAGAGGGACGAACGATGACTGGTTAGAACGCTAGAGGAATAAAGCGAATATAGAAACTTTAGATGATTCAAAGAAAAGGACATAACCGTTTGTCAAATACTGTAGTGACCAACGTTTCAGCGATGTCACCTTCTTTACGGCCTGAAGATATCAAAATAACGCGCAGTTTACTAGGTCTAACTCTTCTCTCTCAGAAGAAACTTAGCAGAAAAAGATCATAAACTTGAAGTGTCATTTGCTTGAGTATGGCATATCTAGACATTTAGCGCTTTTTACTCTATAAACCTTCAATTTTTGATAGAGATCAGCAGCAAAGAGCCTTATACGGTTAAAAAATGCGCTTCACAGTAATCAAAAAAAAAAAAAGCGGAGAATTTAAGCGAAATTACACTTGAACACAAATAACCGATACCGTGTAAAACAATATAATATCTTATCAAAATTTTCGCTGATGTTAAGGAATTGTCCTCACTGATGCTCGAAGCTGGTGAACACAGTGCAGCAACTGATCCTTCCGATAGTTGCTACTTCTACAGTACCGTAAGTAAGCTATTCAAAACACGTTTATTATAAGCTACATGTGCTTTTAGTACAAACAGCTCTTCTATGAGCTCTCACCAACTTTCTAAGATGTTTTGCATTACCCATCGTAAGTGGACTCCATGCAACACAATGAGCAGGAAAAAGATTGTTTACTAGTATCTAAATAGCAAACTGAGAAGAAATGTCGGCTTTTATAACCATCCCCACTAATCCGTTAATGCTATTCTCAAATTATATGGTGTCCATGAGACGAAGATATCTTCCCATTGAAATCCATTCACCGTTATTTCAACTCCTTACTAGATCGACGAATCCCAATGCGGAACTCTCATGACCTATGATTGATGTAGTCTAAAAGACTGCGCTATTATCGTGTCTGACTTAATCCTCCAAATTTTTATTGCTAATTGAGGCCTGCAGCGAATTATTCGCACATCAATGAGCATCGTTGATTTCGTTTCAATCAAAGAGAAAAACCGAAAACTAGTTCGTGATTGGAATGGGAAGAACGGAAAGGAGGAGAAAGGGGAGAAAATTTTCGGCAGTAAGCGAGAAAGTTGCACAAAAACAGTACTTCAATAGTGAGCTGAAAAACAATGTTAGCCATCAGAACTATCGAAAAAAATCTTTCAGCGCTCTGTCATGAAGTACAAGGTGTTCATCTCTCAAAAATGTGTTTCCACCGTTTTCAATTACAGCCATTTTACTCCTATGTTCATGACGAGTCACCATATCCAGTGATCGCATAATCATTAGTGGACAGCATTCGTCAAGCGGACTTGGTTGTTAATCTGTTCGTAGTTATTTTCCAATATGTCCATCAGCAGTGTATTCTTTAACCGTAGGCTCGTATCGGTTGCAGAACTTTTGACGTTAGAAACATCAACGAAATATGCAGAGTGCAGAAAAAGTTGTGATAATCTTGTAATTTCCTATTTTATTGGAGGTTCAAACCTACAAGAATAATTCATCTCTCATCGTGAGAAAGTAATAAAGTTGATAGTTTTGGTCTCAATTCATGATATCAGTTATGTCTGGACATATGCTTGTTGAAAGAAATGACTGCTTTGGTATTCTTATAGACGTAAGTAAAGATTGATTAGGGGTGATAAAAGCTTCCAATCTCAATGAATAGACAATCATCGCCCAGCTTTCGGCTTGAACACCATAGTCAATGTTCTTTGACTTTGATGGTAATTCAAAAAGGCTTTGTTGTGCAAGGTGCACGCTTTTCGTGACAGACTAACAGCATTCTTTTTTTCCTCCTTCACTACTATCTTTTCGCTTTCTTCGTGGTTCACCTATATCGTAACCCTGAACACACTGAAGATGATGAGGAGCTTATGGAGCTCTAAAACTTTCCACCAACTAGACCGAAGAAAGCGAAATGGAGAATGAAGTTGAACTCTCTAATGGTGTCAAAAGGTCCGGATGACACCGTGAGTGATTGAATGATTTATGTCACACAATCGCTTACTTCTAGAAGGAATTATAAATGGCATGGATAAACAGTTAGGAAGTCGATGAACGCATTCAAGAGATTTTCAGACGTTCCATGTGGTGAGTGTTTGAGGACTGGTTGCGAACGACGTCAAAAGGAGTGCTGTTTAGAGGAATGTGTCGTGAAAAGCCTAAGTGCTACAAAATTGAGAGATTCAATGGTCTCTGTCCTATGGTGAGACATTGTAAGACTGTAACGTATAGCAATAAGCGGAGTTCGCATTCTGCTTTTCGGTGTCATACTGTTTTAGTTCGCTTTATGATGAGATGAAGATTTGAGAAATTCGTCGCTGGACCTTGATCGACAAGCAGCATGTGAGAGAAGCTTGTAGAATGTTAGGCAAGTGATCGTCGAAACCTCAGGACAAGGCACAGCTGAAAAGTACGTACTGACTAGTGAACACTTAGTGGTGGTCAGAGGTATATTTGCCTGTTGCTGGCACAACCCAATTTTGTATTCACACTTATAGATTCAAGCTATTCAATTTCTGCACGAAAGCAGAATACACCTACAATTGGTGAAAAGTGGTGGGTCATCTCTCCATAATTGGAGGTATGCCTCACTACGCTCAGTACCCATCTCTGGCAAAGCATGCTGGGACGAATAAACTAGCCAAGCGGGGATCACTCTGTGTCCGCTTAAATGAACACTTAATTGGGAAATTCAAAGTCAAGCAAAACACTACACTAATAACGCATAGGTCAGAAAGACATCACGCGGAAATTTTTTAAGCGAAAGTCACTACAATCACGCAGATATCTGAATCTTTTGCAGAAAAAAAGGTTGCAGAAAACTCTGATAAGCTTCAAAAATCAGAGAATGAACCGCAAAGAGTGTTTTGTCATCATGCGCTACCTCACCCGATACCTCCGATTATTTTTGACAATGCGTTAAGCGAACTGTTTGCACATGTAAAACCTATGCTGCTGATCTCCATCAGTAACTCCAGCGAAGGAAAACGCCGAATGCTTGAAAATGCTGTTTTCTACAAGAATGAAACTTCGATTTCACGAGTATTTTTGCTGAGGCCTTGAAGTGTTTAGCTTGGTAGACTTGATATTTATAGGCAATTTGATATTTTCAGGCTGTGAAGAAGGTGAGATCGCCGAAACGTCAGTCACTATATTGTTGAATAAACGTTGTTTCTTCCTTAGAGTTTTTCGGCTTACATGGATATACTATATGCCTTTCACTTCGCTAAGGTTCCGCTCCACAGTCGTTCGTCTTCGCTGTTTGGACCACCGTAGTCGTACCGAATCTAATCAATCCTAGTGTAGCACCATTCGAACCTTAACAGAAATAACCTCACTTGGTGTCGTCATCTACCTTTGCAGACCTAAATATTTACTTTGCTTTAAATTGGTGAGCACAGTACAGCAACTGTTTTTCCGAACATTTGCAGTTTCTACAGCACCGTTCTACACCAGACATCTTAAACGGCGTGTGCTTATAGGACAAGCGTCTCTGCCAGTTGACGATGCACTAATTTCCTAAGATGTTATGCACAGTGCATTACAAGTTTTGCATGCTCACATTTGCATGCATTGCAAGTTCACAAATTTGTAATGCATCAGTGCAATACGTGCAAGTTTACAAGTCGAACAATTTGCATCATCCATCTCGAGTAAGGATGAAAGCAGTTCATCCACCTGAACGCTGAATTAGAAAGTTTATATTTCTTCAAGACATGATTCTCGTACTAAACCCCTCCCATTAGAAAACGAGTGCAAGATTGTCTTTCGTCATCGCTTTTAGTTGACACAACCAGTGTTTCTGTAAGCTGCATCTTTGCCTTGACAGTCTGGCGCCCACCGTGATAGGCAGCGGGCGTCGCTCCGTCGCGTTCGCGGCACTCGCTAACGGGGCATTTTCGGTGTGGACAACCACTTAATAGGATACTGTCACTATCACTATAATCATTCTCAATGTCATCATTAGCACTATAATTATCACCATCATCGTTATCACTAATCACTATCAATATGATCAATGTCATCATCATCATTATCACTTCCACTATCGTTATCACTATAATTGTCATTATCACTTTCACTACCATTATCATTATCACTATCATTATTACTATCACAATCATTATCGAATGAAAGTATGATTCATTTTATCAGCTACAAGTTCGACTTTTGGTCAATGCAATGAATATGCATTGAATGGAATTCACTGTGTGGGCGCCCTTCTCACATGTCACAAACAGCTCAAAAGGATGGCAATTACTATCTTTTTCGTAATCAGTAGCATTACCGAAAGCATAATCATTATCACTATCATAGTCATTTTCATTATGTTATCATTTAGCGATGTAGTCTTGTCGTTGAAACATAAGAAATGTAGATGAAATATGGAAGACATAGATGTTCTCTTTGCTGAGAATATCTCTGCAGAAAGTTCTTCGATAAAATTCCGTCATTTCATGATGGAGATGCTCTCTCAGAACCATATGGGCTCGTCTCTCCGCAATTATCATGCTGTCTGGAGTCTGCCTTCTTGCGAGATTTGCCAACTTTCTCATGGAGCGCTACGCCAGCATTACAGAAAGATGTTTGACGTCGCGCGGCGTGGGACGAGACGTCCCACATGGGAGTCAGTGTGTTGAATCTGCCATTCTCTTCAATTTCTATCTCTTCACAATGTTATTATTGTGCTGTTCAGAATCTGGTTCTGTGGAAACACTGACAAGTGGTACGAAGGGGAGCATTCTATATTGCTTTAGATGGCAGCTGCGGTGATGCCAACTAGTTCACAGACGGTGCTCCAATAGCCGCTGTATTCTGGTGCATTGTCCTATTTAGCCCTATTGTTGCATCGTGGTAGGTGAAATAGTAAAGTGCTCAAAAGGACAAAGCTCTCGGTGTTGATCAGCATTCGTCTTCAATTTTTTAATTTACTTTGAGGTGATTGAATGCATATCTGGCCTTCTACAATAACACGCCGTGGCCTGCCGCTGTACCGAATCAGTGCTGGTCAATCTCCCAGACAAGTCTGAGACCTGTCTGATACCAATTAACCGACCCTGGAGGGATGGATGGCTTGGTGAGCCAAGAGCGCGAGATCGAATCATTGACCCTGTGTGCGAAGCAGAGCATCTCTAATTACTGCGCCACACTAAACTGAAATGACATAATATGTATAAGAATTGTGAATTACAAATTGAACATCAATTAAAGGAGCAATCTTACAAATTCATCAGCGATCGCTATTTTCTTTATCCATTTGTCCTATGATACTCGATTTTGCTGCGGTCGGAGTGAATCTACTGTTCTCGTTCGGACAAAATAAAGAATTCTCGAAGTCGTAGAAACAGCTAAGGGGAGGGAGTAATGAACGAGGTATGAAAGTGGAAAGGAACATGCGCTACATCACAGTACCAAGATTTTGCCGTCTTAACCATTAGAAAATTGTCGAAAAATTGATGACTTGATGATTCTCAGTCCATTCTGTGTTTTTCTTTTTCCTTTCAACTAGATATAAGCTCGCTGCCTTTTTTGGGCTGTCCCTATTTTTTTGAAAATCTGATTGTCTCATATCGACACTCTCAGGCATAATGTCGATCGTTATACGAATGGATTCATCTACACTGTAATGTACGGTCATCCATATTCTCCCCTCTATCACTGCTCAAATAAAACTATAGACGAATGGTACGAAATCGGATCAGTACAGTGGCCAATTGGACTGTACTTCTTAGTGACTGTAAAAATTCTCGAGGTTTGCTTCTCAAATATTCTCAAGTTGGTGAGTGTCAAGTGCTACTTCGCATCTGTCACTATGGAAGAAGCTGTCAATTATTTTCAAGGATATCTGAAATCACTGTTGACCTTCTCATATAGTCATGAATGCGCTTTTGTCATATTAACCTGCATGATTTGCATAAGGACAAATAATATCATACTTCACTCTGAAAATGAAATGAGCAAGAGTGTGCTGCAGGAGCGGGCATGCAGTTCGTCTACCAGATGAATCGATCGCATTTAGATTTTATAGCCGTGGAGCTGCAGCTATACTTCACATTATATCTCTTTACTTGACTCGTATCACAATATTCTAAACTGTTCGAAATCCAGGACTTCTAACATCCAACTCGTTTCTTCGTATTCATCGCTTGATTGGAAATGTGTCATCTTCATTAAACCTAGAATTCTGGTTGAGCACATCTCCTTGCAATCACGAGGATAGCCAGGCTGGGGCGTTCTGTACGATGTTTGTTATTGATTGGCGAAGAGTGTGCTGGTTGTGGAAATATCATTCCAACGTCGAGTCGGCTGAGCATCACTAGTCGTCGGTAACAGCCTCTGCGCAGCTATGCTAATGTTCCAACATCCTTAAACTCCCGTGTTGTTCAGATACGCGGTAGAACTTTGCAATGCTCAACCTATTTGAATGCGCAGAAGATGCCAGAGTTCTCCTATGTCATGCAAGGATGCTCACTATTCAGATGTTATCAATTTTTTCGAGTTCGAATAGTCTGGGCAATTGCAGGTCTTGTATGTTCCCTGCCTGATTGCAATGGTCAAACAGAATATAGCAAAGTTTCCATGCTATGAGATTATGTCTTTTCTCGGATTTCTTGACATGTTATCCATTTTCGTGAACTCAATTATGACTGGCTATAAAAGGAGCGTTATTCTGTATTAAACCTATCTTGATATTCTCATTGGGAGCATTTGCATGCGGTGAATCATTAGCTACAGATAGTGATATAATTACGACAACACATGCTTTAAATGAAATATTTTGTGAATAAGTAGGAGACATTTTCAAGAAGGATCGTTTTCTCCAAAGCTTTCTCTCTTTTTGGAGTAATACGTATACTTAAGTATAGATGAATTCTTTCCAGGAACCGTACAACACTCAGCATATTCACTGACATTTTGATCCCCAAGTAATTGGTTTCATTTGCGAGAGTTTGGAGAAGAGCTGTATCACGATGCCTCAAGTACCGACTTCCTGGAACTATGGGATTCGATGACTGGCTTTAGTGACGCTTCTGGAAGTAATGTGCTTGCACACCAGTGATTCGAACGAAGTGGAGACTGTGACGAGTCACTGTGGTCTCCATTATTTTTCTTTAGCCAGTAGTTTCTGTTTGCTAGAGAGAAAGAAGAACATTATAGTTTTGCTTGAGAGCGTTCACTTTTACTATTCCTATTCAAAAAATACCTACCGGTGATATCTTGGTTTCCGACAACAAAAATGGTTTATTTAGCCTTTGTTCAAGGCATCTGAAGTTTATTGATACAATCACCTGTGGAATGTTAATGGATATGATCTTGGACAAATGTCGGCATTGAACCCAGCGAACAAAATAGCAATGTTTTGATTTTTATAGCCCCCGTCTTGCTTGTGCTTCAGCACTGTCATGATTGCATCCCGCACGATAAGCGAAGAAAATCGCTACAGACGAATTTTGCGTCGCGTAAAAGCACCTTTTTCAAAACACTGCTCTATAGAGAATTTGAGGTCTTGAAACTGAGAATTTTCGGGAATCGTAAAACAGTCGGCACATACCCGAGATATTAATGCTTGATCATTTTTTTCTCTCGAGACTTGAAAAAAAAACAATGTATCATTGCGACGGTACAGTGGGGTGTGGTATTAGGCATGTAATTCGAGAGACCAGAATGCATCAGACACACCAATAGGGTAGAACCAGACGTATAGTTCGAAATAGTAGTTATAGACACTAGCACATAATAGACTGCAAGCTTGAGTAAGTTTGCCAAGTGGACCTATTCTTGGTGAGTCTGAGTCGAACTTTTCGGATATGAATTATGTCGCTTATCGCAATGATGATAACAGCACCGTAGTGGCAACATCGGAATATAAATATATTAAACTGATACACGGCAAAGACGGTTTCAGCCGTGAAATTTCAAATCATTACAACTAGGCTTTGACACATCGTTACTGGTCAAAACAGGAACCATTACAGTCAGCACATATCTGCTAATGGTAATTATTGTTTGTTTATTTATGTAGCACAATAATTAACCCTTCGGTATTTTAGAACATCTTGGAAAGCATTTTCACTATCCTAGTGCTTGTGGGAACGTTTTCCTTTTAGAAGAAGGTGCCGAGAATGTTTTAAGGGTGCGAGGTCCGACGGATATTAGAGGATGAAGTATGACTTCGTAACCCCAATTCGTTCAACTTTTGAAGCGTCCGATGTGTGACTTGTGGCTATCGGCTGACTGCTTAAACCACGTTTACCTTACACGAGCATTTTTAATCTTTCCATTTTGCTTTCGGATGAAAAAGACCGTAAAATGGTCGACAATGACTTCTTCTGCAGCACCTCATGCTTTCTCAATAGGGCTTCGATTATTGCTTTCAGGTGGTCTTCATCAACTTTCCATGGGTGACCACTAAGTTTCTCATCATAAAGGATCTTGCCTCCTCCATGAAAGACCTTGTACCACCACTGCGCCGTGCATTCGTTAGAAGTTCCAGGGTCAAATGTGTTTTTGATGTTGCGAACTGTATCTCGCTATTATGACCCATTTTTAACACATGGTTTGAATCGCAAGTACTTTTGCACCATCGCAACTTTTTCTCTTCTAAAAAATATAAAATCAACAACAAGGAAAGCGTTGTTTGTAGCAAGACATAGAGGGAGAATTGCGCATTAAAGTTTAACGTAACCATATTTGAAGAAGAAGTTATTCCAAATCAAAGAACAAATCAACAAGTATTAATGATCTGAACGATTTTGACTAAAGAAGGGATTCGTTCTTTTGAAAATGTTGTCTGTATGACGGGTTCCGGGGATCAGTGCTTGCGAAGCAAGTGCAGTTGTGTGACAGGGTAATTAGTTCTGCATGAACCAGTGCCTGTCGCAAGTGTTTTGGTTCCTAGCTCCTTTTGTCGATTTGTTGAACATAGTTTTTTGCTGCTATTAATTTGGTCAGGAGCCACAGTTTTCTAGCAAATCAACTCGGCCGCCAAGGGTTCGATCCACCCTTGCGAGAAGAACGTTGAAAGTGGATTCCGAACGATTTCAAAGCATTATCGAAGGGATACCAACAAGAAAGTGGTCCGATGTGCTGGATATATATACAAGACTATATTTTTTTGACTTGCACAGTATTCTACAAGAAAAACTAGCTTAGTCTAGAACATCGACGTCACGATTCCGGAGGTTTTACAAAATCGACAGCATCAAATTAAAAGTAGCGCCGAATAGATTGCTGATTGATCTGCCAGAGTGAGTTCGCTTTTGTGAGACCGTACCACCACCTACTGAGATACCTAGTGAATTCCTATTTATGTGTCGCGCATACGTTAGTACTTGACCGGCTCATCTCAGGCATCCTGAAACCATCAATTACAGAGGCGTACGATTTGGCTTCTTGATTAGGATGTTTTCTCAAACATCGGAGAAAAAAAAAGAGAAAAACATGTAGCTTGATGTTTTAGGTAATCAACACATCAGCCAATTTTTTGGTTGTTGACTTGGCTTTTCACACCGTTTTAGCTTTTTCAAGATCACTCTAAAGCTCAGCAAGATACATGTAAAAAGAGGCGACACGGAGGTTCTGAAAAGCGTTTCAGGATTCTGGTGCGCTACTTGTTTCACATGCATATTCCTTGCTCTGAGTAGATCACCAATTTTTCAAAAAAAAAAGGTTTTTAAGTGCAATTTTCGGGTGATATCGTGTATATTTTCTAATGTTTGTCGCAGTTCTTTATCCATTATTCTTTACGATTTTCACTACACCTCCGTCGTACAACTCAAACTATGTGTCTTGGTTTTCCGATACCAAGACTGGGCATGATGTAAGCAAAATTTTTTGATTGAATGTTTGATAACAGCGGATTTTCACCATTGGAGTGAAAATAGGACCGTTCTATACGAACTTTAAGGTGTCCCTAAATTACTTCAGGTGTGGGTAATTTGAATCAGTGGGCTATTTAAGCCAGTCGACAACGTCAACGTCTACCACTGTCTACAATCAATAATCTCAGTATCGCAATAATAACGACACTTTCATACACTTACTTATGCATCAAGTTATATTTAAAGTCGAGGGCGAAGTCAGTAAACTTGGAAGATTCCAAATGCAAGTAAAGTCTCTACTGAAAACAACACAAAATGAAGTACTCTAACATGGCTTCTTCTATACGATTTCTTAAGTCTTCGAAATAAAGAACGAGTTCTAGTTATATGATCAAACAGGATTCCTTTTTATTTAACCTCTTCTAGCAATGGTATGTTGTTACAAATATACTCAGATATAGAGTAAAGAGTAAAACTTTTGCGTCAGGTTGGACTCGAATCCACATTTCACCCAATCCGGAGGCGCATGCTCGAACCGTATAGCATTACCGACGCCTGTTTTGAGACCGGTTTGTCTACTGCAGTGCAACGGTTCGAGCACGCGCCCCAAATAGGGCGAAATGCTGGTTCGAGTCCCATTTGGTGCAAAAGTTTTGCGTATTACTTTACATCAGTGCTAGTCAGAGTTGCAAATTCTCAGAAGCAAAATATTTTTCCACAGGTAGCCTCTATTTACAATAAAGAACGTTGTTTTCATGAACTCTGAGCGTATTGAGCTTCATCATTGTAATCTTCTGTATGAGTCTTCATACAATCCTTCTTCATTTGTCTGATCAATGCGTTAGTTACATATATTTATGTTTATATGCGGTACTTCGCAGCACCTGAATTGCTAGTGGATATTGAACAGATTGAATGGCAGCTCAGTGCAGGTTTATTCAAATTCTTTTGAACTTCCAAGTATTAGGTCTCCAACTAAGTTTCCGAAACTTGATCCAAAAATTCAGCAACTTCATTTTCCAAGTAGTCGAACACTCTCAAAATTAATTGGAGTATTTTCTGTATGCCTGAATTTTTTTTCGATTTCCAATGTTCAGACGAGCAGATCCGCATGATTTTGAAGATGCAGCAAGAAATGGCGCAAGGGCAGTTGAATTCCGCACGACCTCACATAAGCTCAGAAGAACAAGAGAAAGCAAATTGCGCAAGCTCATCTTCGTCGTCATCGCAGCTCTCCGTTTTTGAACACAACTGTCACCATTGATGAAAGTAGATCTTCTTCAAGATCCAGCGTCGTCCAACTTAGTGGTTGTCACCAGGTCAGCAAGGAACACCAACACCGAGACCAAATCGATTTGCGCCATAAGCAATGTTGATCATTTTCCGGAGCCGAAGTGGACCAATTCATTGGGACTTGTTGCAAGCTGGTCAGACCATCAATGCTGAGCGATACTGTCAACAACTGACCGTTGCAATCAAGCAATTCCACGTCACCGCCGTCGCCAAATCATTTTGCTTCATGACAATGCAAGGCCACACATTGTCAAGAAAGCAAGGAAGAAGTTGACCGATTTGGGCTGGGATCACTTGGATCATCCGCCGTATTCGCCAGATCTGTCTCCTTCCAAATTCCATCTCTTCAGATCATTGAAGCACTGATTGGACAAGAAGAAGGTTCGAGACATCAATTATTTGCGTCGAATATTGACTAGTTGGTTTGCATTGTAGAATAGGATTTGCTGCCGGAGCGTTGGCAGAACTTGCATTCATGCAGACGGAGAGTACTTCATTTGATGTTATTTCGTACTTTCGATTACTTGCAAAAATAAATTTTGAATTTTTGGATCCAGTTCGCAAACATAGTTGGAGACCTGATATTACGATAGATAATTCCGATCGTCTTCTCTGCTCAGGCTTGGTTTGTTTCTTTTATCTAATTGTAAACCGCGCCGTCCGCCGTGATGTCATCGAATTCAGATAGTGGTGCCGCGGACCAGTCGGCCACGCGTACTGTGCAGGCCTCAGAATTGAGCGACGTTACGCGCCGGATCGTCGTCTGTTCGATCAGAAATGCGCTGCCTCTTTCAATCTCCTTCAAGGAGATAGTCTGTCCTGAAAGACATTGTGAAACGACTCTTTTTTTAGACTGTTTTCGGAAAATAATTAGCATCTTACTTTTTCGGGTGCTCTCATTCTATTCATAAATAAATTTCCACGCATTCGTGCACACAGTCTCTACCACTTCCACTGGCCATTTACGTATGTGGAAAAAAATCGACTCGGTATAGCAGACCTCTCAAGGAAGCTTTGCTTTTTTGAAATTACATGATAATTTAGCAACGCAGATGGTCTATGACCTTATAGAAAGTGTATCGCAGAGGTTCGAGACCTTGGACAGAAAATGGTTCAAATGGCGATAGCAGGCACCCACTACTACCAACCTCAACAGTCAGTTCGATCCGGCCATCATCCGAACGGTCGTGTGACATCACCTACTACTTCACCTCATTCATTATCGATCCTTATTGCTCTTTTCACACAGTCTGTCGTGTATCTAACTGCTATCATAGGCTGCGTTCATACAACTGTCAGATGAATCAATAGAATTGTGAGCGGAACATATCCTTCCTGGCGGAGCGAACTCACCTAGGCTATGCTCGGCCAACACGGCTTAAGGGATTTGCCCATATAAATCAGTAGCGACCCCACTGCTATCACAATGTAATCACCCACGGTCCTACCGTCGGTGCTTGTACTCCGCGGCGAACATAGCAGCCCCGCTGGTCCGCTGCCTAGTCATGCTCCGTCAATAACAGCATTCATGATATCATCACAAAACGATAAATCACATTCACAATCATACTCACATAACCATAGATCGCAATCATGTACATATTATTATGTAATATTATTATTATAGTAATGTATGTATATTATAGGTTGTTTGGTGCTACCAAGCTGTTTGGCACCACACCAAGTTTGGTTTCACCCTACTGTTCGGTATAACCCATATGAAGGATTCGGATACATTACTGAGTTAATATGATTTTTTGAAAGTGTGATTTCTTCCTCCTTTGTATTTCGTTGCTGTTTTTGTATCCTCGGTGAACGATTAGAGGTGATGAATGCTTCCTTTGAAGAAGACAATATGCAGAAACATTACATGAGGAAAGGAAGTCGAGAGGATGCATATTGAGTTACATGATTTTTGAAAAGTGTGATAGCTGTAACAAACAATAAACTGTTTTCTTTCTCTTATGTACTTCTTCGCTCATTTTCTTATCCTGGTTGGAGTCCCAAGAGGGACGAAATAGGCGCCCTTATAGCACTAGACCTATGGCTCAAAATATGTCATATCCTTACATGATAATTTAAGCAGCGCAGATGGTCCATGACCTTAGAGAGGAAGTGATATCGCAAGGTCGAGGCTTGGCGAGAATGGTCCATTGGCGAGGCAGCAACCATGCGCCACCAACGAGAAGCAATGACGCACCCGCTCCACCACGAAGACAGTCATACAGAAGCAAAAGTCGAAAATTGGGAATAATTTTAGTTTTAGGTTTTATGTCCCTAAAGTGACAGAGCAAATACTAAAAATACTTTGTGTGGCACCATCATGTCCCTCTTTAGAAGTCCTACTTGCTCAATTGCTCTTCTTAATTAAGGCACATGTTTTGACGATGAAGTTTCGAAAGTGCCATGTGATAAGGACCTAAGAAACCAGAATTTCTCTTCGAGGGACCAAAGTGACGCGATTTGTGAGCAAAAATTGAGAGTCTAGAAGTGTCTTGGCACATGTAGGGACCAAATATGACCAGACTTCTGTTGGCTCAAAGCCGAAAACGAGAACTGTTTCACATCAAACGTACTGTATCAAATCTATTTCGGGCATTTTTCATTGAAGCAAAAATTTCTCCATGTCTTGGGTTAAATGGTTTGCCATCAAGATTTGTGAATTTTGATTTGAGCTCTTGGAATGAAAATATTACTCGAATAACGTGTTTTTCGCTTAGTACCCCAACGTTGAAAATGGCTCAGACGACAAGTAGAAATTAACATTGTGAGTCTATCCAGCGCTTCATGAGCTCTCTAGATCACCACCGCTGACTGATTGCTTCCGTTAACAAACGATAGGTTTGAAAACCGTTGGAAAGGAGGCAGAAAGAGGCCATAGATGGTGCAGTGTAAACGCGTGCTGCCCCGAAAATGTATAGCCACTGTTTGTATAGCCATGTATAGCCTTTACACCTACATAGATACCATATTTACCTCGTATCTCAACCCTCCTGGGTTTTTACTCGGCTGGTTTCTGAGATAACCTTTTCATTTGCCACAATCTGATAATAAGTAACTGATTTTGAAAAAGTGACAAATAAATCGCATTTATCCACTCCTTCACTTCTATTCACTAAAGTTACTTGGATGACTTACTCACACGTCGAAGGTACCCTGCCAATTCTCTTATGTATTCCGTTGTCTTGCGAGATTTATCCACCAAGGTGCTCAGACTCTTTTTAACTGTGTCTTGAGGATTTTAAACGTTCTTTCTTCGATATATTTCATGATAAACAATTGTGAGCTTGTCACTGATATTATTTATTGAATGAAGTAATAAAAAGATAGGAAGAAGGATAAAGCTCTCGGCGTTGACCAGCACATGAGGGATGCGCCTTGCATTCGCCTTCAATTTTTGACTCCGTTTCAGGTGATTGAATCTGGCCTTCACAATGATTCGCGCTGGCCTCCCGCTGTATCGAGTCAGTGCTACTTATCTTCTCAGACAAGTCTGAGACTCGTGCGGTACCAATTTACCGATTCCAGAGGGATGGATGGCTTGATGAGCCATGGACGTAGGATTGAACCATTTACCTTCTGTACGACGCAGAGCACCTCTAACCACTGCGCCACAAGCACTCTCTGCAATAATACAGCGCAATGATAACACAGTGTTTGACGGGTTTGTGGGCTACTACATCTGCAAAGCCTGCAGAGATCAAGATGTTCAGCAATCTCTTCAGTCACAAGCTTTTACAACCCCAGTAGAAAGACGTAATAAAGAATTCACTAGGATGGCTTAGTGAAACACTCTATTTTGTAACACTTACCGTTTTGTTGTCCTTGCGTCTTCCATTTATGCATTAAAGGCAAGCTGTTCAGAGTCTTGTATCGAATAAGAATGTGCATGGCCCCGATTAGGAAAATTAGCTTGAAGCATGTTGCGAGGTCGTGTGTAGTCACGAGTAACTTCTCACTGTAGTTTTTTTTGAATTTTCAGTACTGATCGAAAAAGACTTCAAGAGTATCCGCATAGATGTTTTTGGATTATTATGCGAGAATGTGACATTTACATCGAAGCTTTCTCCAGTATATTTCTGTTGTCTATGAGTTCTCAGTTGAATATTCTGCTTGGTATTGCGTTATGCATCTAAGTGCTCTTTTGAACGGGCGCAGAGTGCTCTACTCGTTTTGCCGATGCATTCGCTCCCGTATGCTTTACAGGAGATTAGTTTTCTCGAATTAGTCCCCGTGTATTCGCCCTCTTTACCACTGGAACAGATTGTGTAATTGTTTCGTTTCATAGAGACGATTATCAATCAGTTATAGACCAATTGGCGTCTAAGATGCTTGGCGGAATTTCAATCATCAATACTAAATTGTCCAAGCCTGCTTTTCTTGAGCAGCGTTAAATCCTTTGCGGACGCGCGCCGATGTAGGCGACGTCGGATGAGTTTTCGCGCGGCAGTCGGCGCGATCGAGCTACAGATGGAGCGTTTATCTTCACAGTGTTGTAGTTTCGCAATAAATGCAGAGTTATCGTCACTGTAGAGATATATGGTCGGTAAATGATATAATATGATAGAAGAGTCTCTAAAAAGGCTATTTGCAGTCGGAGCATGACAATCACAAAACAATGAATTGCTTGTCAAAAATGGTATAACATATTCAAAAATGTTGAATGGTACAGAAAGCATTCGAGATCCTTTTCTCTTATCCGGCGCAGAATTGTGAAGGAGAAGTTTACGTTGGACAGAGACTTTCCATTGTACTTATAGTAATCATTCAAAGCTTGAACCTTGTAGAACGCTTATATGCACTTTTTTGGGAAAAGTTTACAATAGCTCTATGGCATACAAAATAGAATGTATCACACGCGCTGCGCACTTTCATTTTTCACGATTATATTTCGCTGTACAAAGCTCTTCCCCTAATCTAGCATTGATCTTTGAAGAGCGTAACTTTGTTTCTAGAAAAGCTTTCTAAGTGCGCTGTCGCAGAAAAATAAAGCTATGTTTCAGTATATCTGATAGTTATTTTTGATCCATGCACGTAGTCTATGAGCACTTATACAGTGCAGTACACTTGTTTCGGCTTTGCAGTCTCGTCACTTACTTTCGCTCAGCCAGTAGTCGGGGATCTACCTCTTATTTACATAGAAGAGTCAATGAGGAACGTCTTACACGTCCCGATATGTGATAAATCACCGAACGGGCAGTGTTGTACACTATATTGATCTTGGCTGGTGATCGTCAAATATCATGCCTTTCGTTTCACATGCGTCGCGCGTCAATGGGCGGATTTTTGCTACTTACTTCCAAATTTTTTATCTGTGCTTCGTAGAGTTCTCAAAAGGGTTTTGTATTGGATTTTTAGGAAAAAAAACTCTGCTCTATCGTTCTATGGCTTAGGCTTTCATTTTCGTTTTACTTAGTCAAATGCACAAGCAATTATACCTAAGCCTAAGCACGAAAATCACATGCACGTGGGGAGTAAATCTTCGAATATCAGATCTTATGTTTTACGTAGATTTTTTGTCAATCAATGGGCACAGAAATCTCAAACTTGACAACAGAAATCGCACTCCACATGTGGATCGTGCCTGCGCGATCGATTGATCGCCTATCGACCTACTGACACTCACACTAACTACCAGTACGCAGTGAGTCTGGGGTTGAACTTATTTTCTCCGCTACACTGCAATAAAACGGCTGTCCTGTTAGAACTACGCGTGTGTGAAACAAATTTTTTCTTATTCCTACAGTTTGAAAAAAAGTCTTCTAGGAAATAGATATATTTTTGATTTCTTCGTGTATTAGCTATCGAACGATTAGTAGTAGTCTGACAACTGCATAGAAAGGAATCATATAGCAAAGTGAATCACGATAAACTATTCATTTGAAGTAGCTGAAGAGAAACAGCGCTATTTATCCGACGTACGTCGGCCCAGCAAGGTAACGTCACATAAGTCTGAAGCTACGTAGTGCACATAGTCAATCACTCCACAACATGATAGTTTGAGGCCACATTAGTTGGCGCCACAGTAGTTGGGGCTAAAGCTGTTTTCAGGTGCCTTTGCCATCTCGCTGGTACCAGCAATTCGATTACACCACGGCGGATGGCGCGGTTCACGACTAGGTAGAAGACGCAAACCAAACCTGAACATAGAGAGCAGTTAGAAATTGGTGGCATAATACTCAAAGGCTTGATAGAATTTAGACCGACCTGAACTAAGTTGCCATGCAATCTGTCCAACAATCACCAGCAATGCAGGTGTTAGCGAAGCACTGCATATAAACATAAATGTATGCACCTACCGCATTGGTTAGACAAATAAGAAAGGATTGAATGAACACCTATACAAAATATTACAATGATGCAAATTCATGTGCTAAGACGTTACTTGTCGTATCCAAAGCTACTTTAGAAAAGATTGTTTTGCTTCCAGCAATTGATAAATGTAACCTACACCGATATCTCGCTACGGAGGTCAAAAGTTTGAATCGGTTGGCTAATATCACGATTGAATAGAAGGAGCAATTGCAGACTAGTTAGGCCTGTGCAGATATCGGTGGGACTCTTACCTGCTTTTGAAATCTTCCGAGTTTACTGGCTGTCGCTTTCGACTTCAGATACAACTTGGTGCATAAATAAGTATACAAAATTGTCGTTATTATTGCAACACTGATATTATTAATAGTGTGGTAGAAGTTGACGTAATTATCTGGCTGAAATAATTCACTCATTCAATTCCATTCGTAATTAAGTCATTCGGCATAAACAGGAAGAAACCTGTTTAATCCGATGCGTAACGTTTACACTGCAATCAAAAATTTGGTAATATCAAATTAGTAATAAATTAGTAGCCGCTTACATCATGCCCAATCACAAGATTGAAGAACCAAGACACATAATTCGAGTTGAACACCGGAGGTGTAGTGAAAAATGTAATGAACAATAGGTAAAGAACTGCGATGAACATTAGAAAATATACACGATGGCCCTCGAAAATTGTTTTTAAAAAGGGATAATCCGAAAAATCAGCACATCTGCTTAGAGCCAGAAGTATGCACATAACACAGGTAGCGCAATAGAATCCTGAAAAAAATATCTGGAATCTCCATAATGTCTCGGTTTAGTTGTATTTAGAGATAGGATAATCGTGACAAAATGATTCATAGAGTGATGACTGAGGGGCTAAATATTCAACAATTCCAAGGGAAAGTATGGTATGTCGACTTTCTATAAACGTCGGCATCAAAGATGATAATTTTAGTATGAAAAACTTAGCCGCTTTAGCTGACGTGAGGTTCGTAGTTGTGACGACGTTGTTGTCGTTGTTGATGTTAGGTTAAGATCGAAGATAGCAGTACAAGTAGTTGGCTAACGTTTTGGCTTCACCGCCTCCTTCAGAACCTAGACGTACACTCTACATCAACAACGACAACAACACCGTCACAACTGCGAATCTGGAGCCATCTAAAACAACTAAGTTATTCATACTTGAATAATTCTAAGGTAATAGCAATAAAAATGAGCTGGTGTGTCGCTTACATGCATGACCAAACTGCATTCGCAATTTCTCCAGTGTTCAATCCACTGCCCAATCTACAAACGAATCGAAACATATTTACAAATGATGGCTGTAATCGTGTTCAAAACGAGTGAAAGGAATTGCAAAATATGCGCGGTACATGATGTGGGATCATTCAAGTATCTGAGTATGTGATACTATGGTTCAACAGATGTGAATTCAAACATGGTGGTCAATAAATAAATTAATCAGCACTACCTTTGCCTTGATCGCCGTTTGTGCACAAACCCCAGCGATGTAATGTCAAGCTTACAAGTTAAGCTAGCTTCCTTCTTATCCAGTGTTGATTAAAATCAGAAGGACTGGTAGCATTGTATGTTCATGCATGTGGCAAGCATATCGGCTAAGCCGTTTATTGGTATCCCTTCAATATTGTTTTGATTCTCCTGGAATCTTCTGTAACGTTGTTCTCACGATGTGTAAACTGCGTCAACATCATCCCTTGGCGACCGAGTCGATTAACTGAAGGATTTAGCTTCCAAGGAAATCATTACATATCAAAAGTGCATTCAGCGAATCGGCAAAAGGCATCAGGGGCTAAAACGTTTTTGGTAGGCATTGATTAATAGATAGGTAATCACCTTGGGACACATTTCTGCTTACTTCGCAAGCAGGTATGCAGAAGTCCACCATAAAGACAAAATTGTTTATAAAATAACGAGTGTTGTTCCCCCTTTTCCTGTCAAATTCACACAGATCACTAATATGCGGCCAGATGTGGATCCATCCTTATTTCGGAATCTCCTTATGCACGACTAAATCAGAAACAGGGTGATTTTTCAATGCACTTTTAATGTCGAATTTGCGGCGCGCAACTGGCAGTTTTGAGTTTCAAACCTCGTATCAGCATTCGATTCTTATAATTCCACCGTGTTCACTTGAATGTTTGCTCTCGTTTCAGAACCTCTCTTCTTAGATTTAACACTAGCTTACTATGCGCTGCCCTTAAACCCTGTTCATCTGAAAGCGGTCCAACCTTTCCGAGAGCTTCCGCGCGTTCAGAATAGTGGTTGATCTTGATTACTGTTCCCGTAGCCATACTTTCTATCTCTCTGCGCTTCATATACATATATATATATTATGTATGTATATATACGTTTATATATATGTATATGCACAGATTTATGTATAGAGATTTCGAATTTCCTTGGAAGTTTTCTCAATAGTTTTGGCACCAAAGCAATAAACACCAAAGGTAATAATATACACGGATTACTGATAGTCATTGAATAGTTCAAATATGGACAATTGAAGCTGAGAGTGCAGCAATTCCATCCACCGCCATTAAAAAGCGCGTCATTTGAGGGCCGAGCGATTCTCTTTACTTATTTAGAATTTGTCCCCTTCCAAGGGAAAATTCTAGGTTTTTTTTCTATAAGAAATGTAGAGGAAATTTGTTCTATTATAGAGGTGCAAAACTTTCTTTGTTTTACATGCCAAATGAGCCACCTGTAAAGTTTAAGCGATGAGCTAATTACTTCAAGCGCAAAAGATGATTTTTTCGCTAATACAGCGCTGTAGATAGACCATTCTGAAAGCAACTCTTAGCATCAAAATTGACAACATTCGAGCTATCAAATGATTTCCAGTAATCGATGTACATTATTAAAATTGATGTTTACTGCTCTAATGCCATAATTTATGAGAAAACCTAACGAATAGGATTGAAAAATTCTTCAGTGGATTAATGTAATATTATAATGGATTAAAAAAAAGAAAATTGAAAAAAAGATAACTTAGCTTCCAACCTAATACTTCAAATACAAAACGTGATCTTCTCTTTCGTTACTAGAACACAACATTGAAACTTTTCACAAATTAGGCTCAGTATCGAAATCAGCATTACGCAAGCTATCGGTTGATTACTGATAGTTCTCAGTAGGATAAAAGGCAAAGGAAAACGATCACAATACACAGAGAGCGTCTATTTCCACACAACCCGTAAAGAGAAGTGGATTTCTTCAGAAAACTACGTATTCTTTTTACAAGAAATGCGCTTACAGAAGATTCGCCAGTGTTACTAATGCTTTACTTTGTTGATCCGTCTTCACACTGTTTCTTTTTTCACTGTGCGGATCCCAGTACTTCTAGCATTCATTTCGTTTTTCGTCTTGTTTTTTTCTAGAACATCGTATAATATTGGTTGAGCGAGTCTCCTAGCAATATCAAGGATAACCTGGCTGTGGCGTTCCATAGGGCGTTCTGTTGACTGGCATAGAGTGATGGGAGGTGAACTCGGTTTCACGCGCACCGCGACGAACATCGCAACCGCACGGTCTTACTACCCCCAATGTTATTATTAGATCTACAAATATGTGTTATTACTATCAGGTGTACGAATATGATCACGCCGTCTTTATTTACTGTAATAGTAGTAACAGTAGAAGCATGAAACGTCTTTTTTTTGTCTGAAGGTGCCTCAAAAGCGCTATTTATCTATATGTTTTTATGTAGATAATATCTCACATGATGGTTTCCTGTAGGGCTTTGAAGATGACGATTTATGTACGCTAACGCCATTTGCGGACAGATTGCTTTTCAGTTCTAATTAGCCACAAGCATTCAATTTGCTTGATTTTGCTATCGCTCAGTTGCGCATATTCCCAAAAACATTTTGATATACAACTTGCCTATACTTGCTTTAAGATGGAGCTGTCGTGAGAATAAATTTGCTTGCTACTCATGCACGAATGGCGAGTAGGGGAAAATGTTACTGAAATGGCGCACAAGATTGATGGAGCTTCGAGCGAGCACCATCTCAGAGCAAGTACAGGTAAGTTGTGTACCAAAATGTTCACAAGATAATGTGCAATTGAACGGCACTGAGGTCATGTAATTTTACTGCGAAAATCATATTAAAAAACCAAAACGGCGCGATCGTTGCAATTTTGCTGCATGATAACGTTCGACTACATGTTGCAAAACCGATCGAAAACGTCACAGTTGAGGTGGGAGATTTTAGGAGGTTTTACCTTACCCGCTTTACTCTCCCGACATTGAACCGTCAGATTAACAATTGAAATTACTAAACTGAAATTATAAATTAGCGAATTTGAATAAATGGAGTATTTTTGGCACAGAAGTGGTCATCTTCAAAAGTCTTATAAAAAGCGTCATATAAAATGTTCGTGGAAAAGAAAGTGGTAGTAGTGCCGTCTCTCTACGTTGTTCTAGACCTAACCTTTTCTGTTTTCGCTGAATTTGTTTCTTCGGTAGCAACTAAGTACGTGGAAAAGTTCGTCTGAAAATTTACGAAAAATGGAGTCGATTTCTCCATCTGGTTGTTGTTGCTTAAAGAACGTTTGTGGAAAAGGAGGTGGTTATAGTGCCGACTCTCTACGTTGTTCTGGACTTAACCTTTCCTGTTTTCGCTCAATTTGTCTCGTCGGTGGAGATTAAGTGAGTGGAGAGGTTTGTCCGTCATACAAAATACTTTGTATATAAAAAAAATGGCGTTCTTAATGCACTTCAAATTTAAGAAGCAAAATTTGCATATCTTTATTTATACTATTAATATAGCAAAAAAAAAAACGGCGGAGTCAAATTTGTAAGCCTAACAGATCTTTTTGCAGCAAAGAACTCTGCTTACAGGTCACATTTTGCTGCGAGATATCAGAAACTTTGTTGCGAACCACTACGACTCCGGAGAGATGTATGGCTTGGTGGACACAAGCGCGAGATCGAACCATGACCTTGTGTGCGACGCAGAGCACCTCTAACCACTGCTCCATATGCACTCACACAATTCATAATAAAAAGTAGAGGATCTCAAAAAAAGGCAGACGTTTCCTTGCTGTCTACGTTGATATAATTTTCTCCAGTAGAAACTTACTCTTTACTCACAACAAAGTCTGCCTAAAAATAAAATCTCACTGTGCAATACTAAAAGTCCGCATTGAAAGTGAAAGCTGAACTGAGATTAGATTTTTTATTTACAAAACGTAGCACGAAGGTCGTTTCGTTCCAGCAGACCAAGCTTAGTATCAAAACTGGCATTTTACAAACTATCGCCTACATAACATGAACTGGGAAAATATAATAAAGTGAAAACAAATGTCATATAGCAGTTGTAAATGTGTTCGTTTTCGTAAGGATCTGGTTTACTTGCCAGAACATAGGAAAATTTACAACGCATCGGTGTTCTCTATACGAATAAAGAACTTTTGTAGAAGTTTTCTTGTTAATGTTCCATAATTTATTAGTGATAATATCTTCTCAAAACTCAAATCCACCGCATAACTTTTCATATATCATTGGCGCGCCGCGCGCGACTTGACCTTGGCACGCATATGTGTAAGGCATGCAGTTCCCAACTGGTCAAGAATTAGTAAATGTGTGTAAGTACAACTCACCGCATCCAAATGCTCCCAATGTGAGTAGAAGAATTGGATTAGTACAGAAGACCGCTCCCTTTATAGCCAAATATCCAGTCATAATTGAATTGACAAAGATGGAAAACATGTCGAGAAATCCGAGAAAAAACATCATTTTATAACAGGTATAGTTGAGCATATTCTGTCTGACCATTGAGATGAGACACGGAGCGTACAAGATCTATAATCGTTTAAGCTCAAGAAGCGGTTGCATTCAAATATTGGCACCTTTGAGTGACATGGCAGAATTGGCACGTACGAAGAAGTTAAACATTGTAAAAGCTTCGCTATGAATATTGCAAAAATATAACTGGAAACTAGAATAATGGCGAAATTTAGCCTTTAGCGCAGCGGTGGTGCAGATGTGCGCACAGTGCTACAGTATCTCAACAGAGCTCATTACGTAGAAGAGCTGCATGCTCCATGATTCAACATGATAGTCATGAAACGCTTTCAGACATGATCTGACAGAAAGCGCAATATTGGTGAAAAGAAAATGTAATAGAAATTTCAGACATTTTTCAAATGAGCCTGCAGCTTCTTCCACTGCAAATACAGTAGCGATCTAACACTGAACAGCGACAACTTTGAGATTATTGGAATAACAGACCTCCATCAATATTCCAGTCACTAGGAAATATAGTCCAATTGGCCAATGCACTGATCCAGTTTCGTACCATTCTTCCACGGTTTTATTTGAGCAATCATAGAGAGGAGGGTATGGATGGCCGTGCGTTACTGTATAGATGAATGCCGTTTGCAGATCAATCGACATTTGATTTGCGAGTATTGATTTGAGTCTAAAGAAACATAATTCTATGTGAATAATAGAAAAATCAAAAAAAATTATACATATTCATTTCTGGTGAGTGAGGAAAATAGCAAGAAGATGACGAGGAATCATAAAGCACCTAAATTTCTAATTTTCCAAAAATTCAACAAGGGCTACAAAAAATTGAATCACTTCAAGTTCTGAAGTGTTTTTCCAACTTCTAACCAACTTTATCTGGTTTTGCTCTCGAGTTCGAATGTACTTTGCGAGTTTCCCAAAGAAATCAGAGAAGCCTAGACGTATGATGATTCACCAGGTAGCTCCTAAAGATGACGTCAATATGTATTTCGCATCAGGCAATATGCTTGTTGGCGGTACATTTATATAGGGTGTACGATGTTACTTATCGTCGCTAAGGATATGTATACCATTTCCAGTTGATTGAAGAAGTTTGAGTTTGAGAAGTCTGGAGTTTTTCTAAGAATCCACTTTGAGGTGCAGAGATATTAAATGAGGGGTGTGAAAAGAATATATCGAGCAATGTGCAGTGGTGTGATTGTCTGGGCGATTTCTTTGTGGTGCTCGAACTTCAAGATGAGGAAGACTCTTGACGTCTTTTTGCTATTGACGAAGGTGACTTGAGGAGCTTTTATGGAAGTAAATACGCTCAAATCTCTCAAAGAGAATCCAGAAAAGCATGGTTGTGAGCATTTGAACGGTTTTGAAGCACTTGTTCTGTACCGTAAAGATGTAGAGCCTTCACGAATGACTGCCGTACGAAGTGATTAGTCTGTCTCCATGATAATACACGGCGAAATTTTGTATTAGCGGTTCTATAAAAGTTAAGTTCGACTGTTCTACTGGATTTTACCTCGCTTGATAAAGTTTCGTTAGAGCTAGAAAGATGCCATTTTGAGTACACGAAATGAAATCAGACAATGATTTTCTAGGCTGCTTATCAAGACTACTAATGAAAATTATCCATTTACGAAACTCTTCGCCAATAAATATCAAAAACTTTTCATGCGTAACCATCGCTCGTGCACAGTTACAAAATTTCCTGTTCGTACTTGGTTCTTCATAAACGCTACATGCTGGCGAGGGACAACTCTATTTCTGAACGGTGCGGTGGATTCGTCGATTCGAATGTACATTTATTGTTCGTCTGTTCTGCAGAAGCTTCTGCGATTACTAGCCTATTCTTGTGGAAGCTTTATCGACGACTACAAGCTGCATGCTGGGTATGGTTTTCCAACTATCTCCACCTTCCCATGCATACCAATCCAGGATGAGTTGGGTAGTCAACCTGCTGTTTATGCACATGCGACTTCATGCCTATCTGAATTTGGGGGCATGTGATCATAGAATTAATAGAAGTACTATTCAAGAGGAGGTTGAAGAGTGAATAGTAGAGATGTAGTCGTTGATGTCATCTTCCGTATATTGAAGAAAGTTGAACTAAATGAACTCGTCTAACAAAAAGATTGTTTACTTCCGTTCCTAAAGTGAAATGGCTATTGTTATCTCCGTTCATAGAGTGAAATCACTAGGACTGCTGGTTAGTGATTCTGAACTAATCATAGACTCAAGGTCCACTAAGAACTATCAAGGCTTTGTAATTGAGTCGCTAAGGCCATCGATCACTTAACGTCAGACCCACGTTTCTAACAATTTTCATCTAAGGCTTTTCTATGCCATCACTAAATTAGGAATTTCTTAGTGAGGCTCTTGGATAAAAATAATAGTTTACGAGTCGCTAAAGCCATACCATGCCCTATTTAATATTCAGTTAGTAATTCTTATATATAGCAAATATCGGTGCTTTTGCGATATAAGCCCTTGGGCGGTGACGTGTTTTTTGTCTTTTTAGAGCTTAGTAATCGTACAGTAGTTTGAATCTCCACAATCTTAATGCTGCACTTTATTTTTGACTAGGCTTTTTTAGTGTGCTATCACCGATGTGTTGTTACACATTTCGAATTATAAAGAAAGTGTTGATTCAACCTGAGATAAGGTGCTATATCTTTTTTGACTTTCAGACACCTCAGCCAAAGACTTAACGATTTTATCAGTTTTTTGAACCACGCTTTTCGAGAAAAATCTACGTGTATTTGCACAATAGGAGAGCAAGTACGCACTATAACTAGCACGACAGTTATCGACATCTGATATGTTTACGAAAGAACATCCACTGAGGTGTGATCAGAAAGAAGAGATGGACCCTATAACGAGAACAACGCTAAGTCGTACTCAACCGGAAGGTACCTTCAAACTACTCTTTATAACAAATGGAGTAAGCTCCGTAATGAGAGGTGTTCAAACACCAGTTGGTTGGGAACTTCTGTGAGAGCTATAGAAATTCCAATTAGCTCATTACGTTGCCAGCTGGATTGGAGCTGCCTGTATGCACGACCATTTATGAGAAACAAACGATTGCGTGATAGGTCCTGGTGGTAAAGAAAGAGACTGCTTGAGTTTAGGATACAGTGTGTCTGATCACTTGCTAGACAGCTGATAATGAACTCGTAGACGACACGTGCAGACAACTCCTGAGCTCACAAAAAAACATCTGGGCGGAAAGTCGAAAAAAGGAAAAGCCCAAGAAATACTCCCATAGGTACACACGGGGACAAAGCATAATGGTGACGGCTTTGATTGGATAGTGAGAATTTTGAGCCGCGAGTCAATAACGTAGGCGCAGAAAACTCTCGACACTTTTGGATAGAATTTAGGAGCTCAGGAGTGGAAAGAAGAGAAGATTGTTTGGAAAAGCATATGATATGGTGTCATATCTCAAATCGTTTTTCTAGTCTGAAATAGGTTTATTTATCACAGTGTGTAACAAACCTCTATCATTTGACCAAAGCATAGAAAATATCACCTCAACCGTAGGATATTGTATGGTATTGTATGTTTAGCTTTGAAGAAGATGCCATTGCCGGAACTTTTATATTATTTAAAAAAATAGCAAATTTGCGCAAACTCTAAAAAGGGACATTTCGTTGGGTTCGGCACTAATAGAAATTCTTATTAGTACAATAAATGGGGTTTGCAAGATAGCAACAAAATCTAGGCACTAGTGTGAGTATCAATTGGCTAAGCTAAAACATTTTGCTCGCGAATGCACTGATGTCATTGACGACTTATGAATTATAACTTGTTTTGAGCAGCTGTCGAAGAATTCTTGATTTTAAGATAGTATTTAATTCTCATGCAAAGTGAATAAAAAGAATGAGTCCAATATGCTGTCGCAGCGCAGGCCTTGCTTGCATATTGATCACACTTCTAGTAATTCCACTCTGAGCACGGAAATAAACGTCATTACACTCTTATAACGGATATAAGCAATCTCTTTGATAGATGACTATCATTTATTCTACTTTCTTTCGGTGCTCTCTCTCACGTGGTCTATGTGGACCGCACTTATAGAGTGGGTCGGTGTTCAGATCAATTTGATTTGAAATCAATTAGCCCTATAAACACAAAAGAGGAGGCTTAAATCATTTAGATAGCTAAGCTCACAGTCAATAAGCGACAAACAGAAACTGGATACATACTTGACGATTTTAACTGCTCCAATGCCCCATGTTTTCTGACTCGTTTTTTCTGTAAATCAGAGAATTCTCAACAATATTTATAGAAATACGGGACTCTAGAGCTCGGGCGGGAGTTGAACCCGACATCTCATGAAATGGGTCTGAGACGCGAGTTCAAATCGCACCTGAAGCTCAAAGTTTTCCATATCGTCATTCACTGCTAAAAATCGGTTAAATGAAGGACCAATTACATAACTCAGTAGCTTCGCTTCCACTAATGACGTAGCGCAAAGTTCACTTTGTGCACAAAAACTTAGGCCAATGCCGCATAATATATGCCTGCTGATGGACATTGTGCTACGGCATTATGCATTTGGAAACTATTTTGTTTTGAGGTCCTATTCGATTTTCGGTCCACATAACACTTTTACAACTCACAATGATGTTAATCGTATATGATTCGTACATTTCGATTGTTCGGTGAGCTGTACAGAGTTTTTCCGCCTTTTTTACATTTATTCGACGCCTTTGCCGAGATAGCTGGTGTGCCCAAACTTCGTTTAATGAAGGGTGTTTTCTACACTTAGTGAAGTATTTGAGGTTAGTCATTCCTTGAGCGAAGCATCCGAAAGTCAAGGGCAACTGAAGAACAATGAATGCATATCTGACCTTAACAACAACATCTATTATCTTACCGATGTATCATTTGATCGTTGCTATCCTACATAATCTCCGGGGAATGTTTTCGGCCGTCTTTTCGAGGATTCTTACATTGTATTTTGTCCGCGCTAGACAACTCGGCAAACGCGCGATCCGGCGGTTCAACTATCATCAGTGACTTGTCAGCCACTCGCCTCCTATTACAGGAAACAAGTGCTGAAGGATAGCAAACTTTTGGCAAGAAGATCACGCTTGCCTGCATACCTAGAGTCGATACCTTGCGGCTGGTTTTAACAATATGACACCTTTATTCAAGTGTTTGTTGGAACCTCGATGAAAAGAAAACACTCCTAAGATTACATCTGAATGTCTCCATCGGAGTTTCCAGAACCAGTCGATCAAAGAAGGCATTATATTGTTCATACCAGTCAGAAGGCTTCGACTGCAGGTACCCTGGAAAGTATGATTCCACCTGCTGATAGTTTACCACACTTTGGCGCTTGTTTCCTATGATAGGGGGCGTGTAGCTGGGAAAAAGGCACTGACGATGACGAAACCGCCGAAACGCTCGTAAGCCGAATCGTAACCAGGAATGAGGTGCTAGGTACGAATCTCGAAAAGACGGCTACACTTTTAAGAACTACATATGAATGTTTTCATCGACGTTACGAGACACAATCGATTGAAGAAGGTGTTATGATGCTATCCTCCGGACAAGTTTGGTGCCAATTTGCCGACTCCGAGATGACGGAAGATTTGCTGAGCGTAGTGCATAGGATCAGACCAGTGACGGCGTGTGCATCACTTAGCATTTCTAGTCACTGCGCTATAGGGCCCTATCTTCACTCAATATAAAGAAAACTGCTTTTTGAAACTATCTGCTCGCCTGATAGAGTTCCGCAAAGAGAGTTTCCTGTTGCGAGTGCAGCATTTATGACTATGCAATGTATGATGTTGTAATGTACTTTACACTCAGTGTTATTGGAGTCCTGACGTCTCAATAGCCACACGCACGAAAGGCTTTATTTATGATTTTTAGCATCATTTATTGCCTATTTGCTTTTTGATCCTTTGAGGACTGCTTATATGTACTCATATCATCAGTAACTTGAAGGCTATTCCCGTCAAACAGAGCATTTTCCCTTCACTCTCAGTAATCATACGCTAGCATGAAAATGTTGGCTCGCAGTGAGCATGCTTTCTTGAAACACTTTCATAGTGCTGTAGAAACGAAAAGATTATCATGTTTTGCTTTCAATGTAGTTAACTCGCTTCTTGAATTTGATAGCGGCTTTATTTGGCTAATGTCCATAGAACGATAGAACATAATCTCTTAACAATTACACAAAGTTTTTATCACTTGAAGTGCACAGCTGATCGGGAAATTGTTGAAAAATATCTACGATATAACTTGCAGTGCGCAGCACCACTGTTGCTATCTACTTTTGTTCATTTTCTCATTTGTTCTAGCTTCTCATTGTTATCTACTTTTGCCCCAAGCAGCACAATACAGATCCATTACGTGACCTAGCATAATTCGATAATATGATATCTTGTCTCATAATAAGTGTGACTTGAATCTCACTGGTTACCTCATGGCCAAGCATAGTATTGATAAGCAAGGCACGTAGCTGCAATCCAATGACGTACGTGTAATGAGAGACACGACTGACAATACAGAGAGTTGTGATGAACACAGGAATTCGTATAAGATACCCATCAACAATGGAGTCGCAAATCAGCTTTGACCCACCAGCTATTCTCCTTCAAAGGTTACCTTTATTGTTTTTGATTTAGAGCAGACATGACAGTCTGGTTCAACTGTCGCAGTAGTCTTTGCTACTACATTTTGTTGACTTTGAGAACTCTTTCTTTCCTGAAAATAAATTGTCTATGATAAAAAAGGCATCTTTTGGACGAGAATAGCTTACGCACAGTAAATTATAACAAAACAAGGTACATATGATATAAAAATATAAAGAGGAATCCGTGTTTCACTGAATTGAGGAAGCACTCCGTTAATCACCTGCATCACCTGTCGTCCCGTTGATCGTCGAGTGACTCGAGCGGGTACCGGCAACACTTCCATTTTTCCCTATCGCGTGCAAGAGTAGCCCAGTGGGCCCTCTCCGCTCTAAGGATTCGCTGAGCATCATATCCTTCTTCTATAACTTTCGTGAAGAAATCGGACCAACGGGTCGGTGGTCTTCTTGTAGAGCGCTTGATGTCCTGAGGAATCCAGTCGATAACAGCTCTTCTCCATCCGTCGTCGCTTAAGCGCATCACGTGCACGGCCCACCTTATTTTCGATATCCTGGCGTGTAGAACGGCGTCTTCAATTTTCGATCGTTGACGTAGGTCGGAACTTCGGATCCTTTCTCTCATTTGCGAGATACGGGATACCTCTAGCATCGACCTTCCGACTGCGCGTTCAATAACACCAAGTGATCTTTCATCCTGCTTACGTAGCAACCATAATTCTGCTGCATATGTTAGGGCAGGGATAATCGTCGATTCGAAAAGGTGGGCACGGAGTCTGATATCCTTTGTCTTCTTCGCTACATTTTAGATGGTATTGAACGTTCTCCAAGCCTCTCGTTTCCTCCCGCTCAACTCTGGAGCTAGGTCGTTCGTCATGTTGATTTCACGACCTAGATAGACGTAACTGGAGCATTCGGAGATTGTCGTTCGTTGAGCGTGAATGGGGCATTCAAAACCCATCCGTACCTCATGAACATCGTTTTCTTTAGATTTAGTTGAAGACCAATCTTTCCACAGGCGTTGTCGAAATCGGTCAACATTCGTTCCGCTTGGCTGATGCTTGGTGTTATGAGGACGATATCATCAGCAGAGCGAAGGTGGTTTGATTGCCAACCGTCAATTCTCGCTCCCATATCGTCCCATTCTAATGTTCGCATGACGTTTTTGAAGGGTGGCAGTGAATACTTTTGACGGAATTGCATCGCCTTGTCGGATCCCTCTTCCTACGTTGATGGTGATATTCTTGTAGAATGGCGATGTTTCGGTCGAGAAATCTTTATACAGCTCACGAAGGATCATTATGTACCGAGTAGGGACTCCTTGGTTATCCAGTGCCTCTACAATCGCTTCTCTTTCCACTAAATCAGCACCTTTCTTCAAATCGATGAAAGTGAGACAAAGTGGTTGTTTGTACTCTTGTGAGACTTTAGTGAGTCTTGTGATGGTGTGATGTGGTCTATGGTACTAAATTCTTTTCGGAACCTTGCTTGTTCGCATGGCTTTCCTTCGACCAATGTTCTGTCAATCCTGTTCATGATGACTCGAGTGAAGAGTTTATAGGCAACGAACAGCAGGCAGATTATTATGCTATAGTTGCCTATGTCGTGAAGGTCTCCGTTCTTGAACAGCAATACGGTCTTGCTGGTTTTCTATTGAATAGGAACCTTGCATTCTGACAGGTAGCTAGTGAGGAGTCAAGTCAGGGTGCTGGTGAGAACTGGCGGCAGGTTCTTCAGTGTTCTGGTCTAATCCTGTCTGGACGCAGGTGTTATTCTGTTCCTTACTGACGATGTAGCATGTCGGATTTCGGAAGGGACCGGTAAAACGACATATTCGTCCTCTTTCAATTTATATGACGGTAAAGAGGACATAGCTAGCGAAGAGATTCGAGTAGTACTGGTAGATGATTTTCTCCTAGCCCTTCTGGAAGCTGTAAGCGTTCCGTCAGGGCATCGGAGTGCAATCATCTTGGTCTTGTGATTGGCGAAGCCTAGCTGGACTTTGTAAATGATCTTCCCAGCTTCTGCAGCTTCTGCCATAACTGCTGCTCATCTCTCTTTGAGGTCTTCTTTTATCGCTTCTCTGCAGATCGGACGCAAGGTTTCGGTTGCCTGTAGCTCGCGCGATTCCACGTTGACGCATCAGCTCGAGTGTCTGCGGAGACAAGCCTCTCTTCGTAACTTTACGACTCTGGGCTTTCGCAGCGCTATCGTGAAGATATTCACCAAGCCGATAGTATTCTTCGCCGATGTTGTCGAAAACGGCATCTTTCCATGAGCCGACTAATGATTTGAAAACATCCCAGTCTAGGGTAGTTCTGGGACTTCGCTCTTTGAATTTAGCGGCTTTCTCTCCCCTCCTCGAAAAACGGAACGCTGCGCGAAGGAGGCGATGGTCTGATCCCATGTAGAACTTAGGAACAACAGCGACATCGGTCAGGCTTTTAAAACTTTCGATTTACTAAGATGTGGTCTATTTCATTATGGCTCTCCATTGGGAGACTGCCACGTCCATCGCTGAGAGTGAGGCTTTGGAATTGTAGGTTACCATGGATGATTTAGGTCGTCATGATAAACTCAGATAGCCTCTCACCCTGTTCATTCCATTCTAGTCCGTGGGTCTCTATGTGACGTTCTTCAGACGTTCTTCTAGGTCCAATTTTCGCGTTAAAATCTCCGACAATGACCTTGAAGAATGTATGATCTTCTCTGAAGAATTTTTCGAGGTCCATATAGAACGCTTCGACATCGTCTTCGTCATAGCTTGATGTTGGTGCATAAGCAGCGAAGATGGTCAACGCCGGCATTGAACCACACCGTTTCATCCGTAATCGACCAATACGGGTTGTTAGTTGTTTGAATGAATCGATGTTCACGATCAAATTCGATTTGACGAGTACGCCAACGCCGCCGACACCTCTGGTACCGCATGTTCCACGGAACAGTTCTTCTCTGGCGTCATAAACAACGTGAAAAGGATGGCGTCTTCCCGTCTTAGCCAGGCCAATGACGCCGTACCTTATCCTTCTTGCTTGAATCAGTAGATCTTCTACAGCGGATTCGTGAGCAAGGGTTCTTGCATTGTAGGTACAGATCGTCATTTTAGGTCCGTTTCGACTTCGCTAGCCTAGTTTGGCCCTGAGATTTTAGCATCGCCTCCGTACTCGTCACATCTGGCTCTGCCGTACCAGGGAATCTTTCGAGGTCAGGGAGATGAGGCCTATATCTGTCACTGTTTTTTGGCATTTTGATACTCAACGTATAGCTTGCCAGTCTCTCTCGGAGGAGCGGGAGGAGCTTATTTGCTGTAAGGCGACTCCTAATTGCCTCCCATGTACTTCCCAACTGCTTGATTGCAGGCTTTAGGCCGATGTGACTCGTAGAATCAGATTTTTGTCAACGTCGGCGCTGCAGAGGCATGAAGCTCGTTCCCTGAATCCACCTGCGTACTCTGGGAGACACAGCGGTCGCTTTTGGCTCGCGTTTATTCCCCTATTCTGCACTTGGGAACGCGCCACGTGCCTTGCGGCTAACCGGGCGGGATCCCTCAAAGAGGGATATCCGTGGAAGTTCGTTAATACCTGCTGAAAATTCGAAGTTTATACGTAAATTCAATTAAAAGCAGCAATAATTGTTTCTCAATATGGAGACCATCATTATCCATGATCCTCTGCCAACGACCTGCAAGCTTCCGGAACCACTCGAATGCGGGCATTCTTTGGGTTTTCGAATCAAAAAATTACTGAAATGCCTCTTCAACGTGATCAAATATCTCAAATCGGCGTCTACGCAGGGAATGTTCCATCGAGCGGAAAAAACCATAATCGGACGGCGCAGCATCTGGACTGTACATTGGGAGAGGCGAGATCTCGACTAGCTCCAGTTCATTGAACTTTTCCTTAGTCTTCTTTGCAATGTGAGGTTTGACATTGTCATGGTGAAACGTTGCGCGCATTCCTGTCGGGTACTTTTCCTTCAACACATCGTAGACTCTTTTCAGCTGCTCACAGTAGAGTTCAACATTGATAGCATGGAATTATTCCTAAGATATTCCTTTAGATCTACAATAAGCGATACTGTGCTAAACAAACATCGAATCTGACTTTTGTGGTAGTAAGGAATTTTTTCGTCAACATAAAAATATCAGCCAAACATCAGTAGTATAGTGACAATAGGCAATAATGAGCCAAAAATTCAAGGCGTCTGAAGTTTTGATACAGTGAAGTCGGATGCTTCCTAATGAACAGTTATTCGAGTCGCTAGGATCTGTCTATGATGAAGCGCTTTGAATTAATAAAATGTGTTGCACATTCAATCAAGAAGTATTCAACAATCGTACACTACATACGGTCATTTTATGAAGTATTTTTTTGGAGATAAGACCTTCGACGACAACTAGAGAGAATGACTTCTTCATATCGACGACAACGATAAGAAGCCTGAAGAGTAAAGCTTGAGATCGGGAAGGGTAGTGGCCCAAGGACTTTCATTTATTATACGCATTGTCACTGGTCTAACCCTACTATGGGAAAACCATTCCTTACAAGGATTTATCAAGGAGGAGTTCTTTCCACATCACATTCACTAATTTGGAAACCAGTCATTGTAGCCGAAATATTACATGAATTCACAGAGAGCCGATCCATCCAGTATTCATCGACTTTTATGAGCAAAGCAAATTCTCCAGGTAACCGTCGATCTCATACACAAGAAGTTAATTGCTCTGCATAATCTTGAACAGTCTAGTTGCAAGTCCGCATTTCTTATGTCTTCTGAGGTAGAAGCATAATCTTTGCTGGAGAAATGTGAAAGACCATAAGATTTTCCTGATTATATCGGTTAATCAGAATGATGACTTGGTCTTTGTAGTGTCAGAACGTCACAAAAATCAGAAAACCTTCACAAGTCGTGTATAAAATCAGAGACCTTGACCATTCGACCATTCAGACTTTGACGTTCATCAGCGAGGCGGCCGTCTCCTTCAACTCGCTGACGATCTTATGGCCCGTTTTCGGTACCTAACGTGGCCGCGCTTGCGGCGGCCGCGACAGGCTGCGAAGGGCTGCGGCTGGTACGTATCAACACGTGCTTTCATGGAAATCATAATTTACTGGTATTGGTTGAGTTTTCGCGGGCACATTGTCAGCATTGAATGATGAAAGATCACAAAAGAGACTTACTTCTATGAAGGGTTTTCTCGTAAAAGAAACGTCCATCTGACGGATTCCATTCTGTGATTCAACGAATAACCTCATTTTTTGGAAAGCATACTTACTTATGGTTGTCACATAACACTTTCTTTTTGTTTTTGTACTATATTTTTGTACTCATTTGATAGACCGAAGGATAGCGATTTTCAGACTAAGCTTAATTTGCTGAAGGACTTCTATATTACATTTTACGAACGAAAAAAAAAACAATATGTTTCTGATTTGAAGTCCGTTGTTCCTGTTCCACAACGATTTTTTTGGAATTACATGGCACAATTTGATGCTAAGTTCACTTTCTCGCTATGAAAAATTAGACTGTCATTAGATGAGCTTCTATAAAGGTATTTTCAGTAGATAGAACATTCAGATGGTCTTGGAAACCTACAGTATCTATCAAGAATTGCGTGGAGTGCGCTTGCATTTTATGGAAAATACTCGTGTTTTCATCCTTTTTCAGGAAAGGACTTTTTCACGGAATTACTTACTTACCTAGACACTTGGAAGGTCCGTCTTCACTTGTCGAGTAGCCCTCAGACATATTCCAAATGGTGTATTGCTGATCTCATATAATAGTCCTTGGTTTCCTGACAACCATGCTAGTGCTTCTTCAGGTCTTCATGATGTCCTTTCCAAGTAATGGATTTCGGCGACGGATTCTCGGCCGGGCTTCCTACTAGCTGATTCGGACATGGTGTTAGGCTTTTTTCAAATGGGGAGAGTAAGAAAGAAAATCAACCGACCGTTCACGGACGATGTAGAGGTCGAAATCCCTTCACCAAATTATTAGTTATCAATCGGTAATTGATAACTGACGACTTTAACAATAAGCTTGGTTTCTGAAAGTAGAATTGATAACGAAAGAGAGGATCACGCTTTGCTTTTAGAGTAACATATTCTAGCTTTATAGCGAATTTTTTGAGATCATATCATAAACTTTTGATGCTGAGCGAATTGTGATTGAGCCTCTTATCTATTCCTAAAACCGAAAGTCTATTAACCTCGGCATGATTCAGTATGATTACTGTTCCTTCTTTAAGCCAAAAATGAGGTGTTACATTAATCTTTATTCAACAGCTGACGTTTTGGCAGTTCGCCCTCTTCAGAGCCTGGAAAGGTCAAGTTTTTGCAAGCCAATCAGTCAAACACCGCCACTACTCCTTTAGAAAAAATTACCAGCCCTAGACATCAATCGCATCAAGCACGAAACCAACTAAACTTACCGCTTTTGGTATGTATTCCACTGAATGATTCAAATGGAGATCACCGAAAGACGTTCACATAGGCTCGCAATGCACCTTGCCCATCAAAACACAGTCTTATATACTGACTCATATTACGAATGATAACGAGGCGTTCCTTTTTTGCGGTTTGTGGTTGGGTTGGTGGTGTGTTGTCGTGATGTTGACGCTTCTAAAATCTTTAGCGCTGATGTTTTATGTTCCTGCACAAGGATAATGACTTCGATATCAAAGTCTACTCCGCCGTGTCTTTGTGCTCTATGTGTACCAAGCGCGGGTCTTTCGTCTATTGTGACGCTTGTCAGCTAGATGTTCCTATATGTGAGTGTAGAGCGCTCCACCCGTTTCTTTTCAAGAGACTGGACTGTACCTTAGCTCATACATTCACCGCCTCTGCCGTTAGGACATATTTTACAATCTTTCATTATGCAGAGACGATCATAAATGCAATTGTGAACTACTCTGCGTCTTAGAGTATTCGGTGGTATTTCAGTAATAGCCAACGATTGCTCTAAACCTGCTCTTTTCAAACAACGTTTTATAGCTGTACTAATCCCATTTGAAAAGAACGGGAGAATAAACGGGATTTTCCCTTTCATCGAATTTTCGTTCGGAGGCGTGTTATTTCCTCTAAACCTATGCCGAACAGTTACAAATTCGTATCCGTTAAAAGTGGCTATTTCGCTAGCCAGTTTCACGGATGCTACTCTCTGCTCCTCCCCAGTACACACGATGGCGGCTGTTCGAAGCATGTTTTTTACTAACGCCTTTTTTAGAAGTGAGGGATGTGAGGAGAGATAGTGAACCAGGATATTAGTATTACTTGGCTTTTGGTACCAATGCAGTCGTTCTCGTTTGAGTTCATTTGCAGGTTTAATGTAACACCTCTCATTTATCTTTATGTTTTTGACCCTGACTCACTATTTCCTTGTCTCAGAATAACTTTTCATCATTACTAGATATAAAATTATAGCACTATAACACTGTAGCGAATATTTACTCCCCATTTAGTCATTCAACAAAAAACGTATATATAACATATATACATATAACATAATGACTTTATAAATATACACATATATGCGTATTGTATATACGATGAGGGCAATATATATGTAACATCTATGCATATGACATATAACAATAGCAATACACTAGAAATAATACAATAATACGAAACAACGATTGCCAATGGTTACGCGTGTCTAAAACGTTTAAGATCGCAGATTTGATGGCAGCATTATAACAATGCATACAAAAATTCTTTTTACGATGACTGCACCTAAAATGTGTTTTGGCATGGGCCGCGGCATGTGCAATGCTTGCATTATGATCTTCACGTTTAAAGCATTCTGCGCAGCGTCTAAGTTTTTGAGGTGCCACTTTTTCGAGGACGTGATCAGATATCGGTGAAGGATGACTGGGTTTTTGAGATGTCCGATAAAAATTGCCGCTTTGAATGCGTTGAGTGGGACTTTGCGACGTAGACGCAGTAAGGTGTCCAGGCGTTTGTGAGGAGCATGTGCGTATCAAAGTGGAACACTGGACATACATATCTGGAGCAAGCGATTAGAGATTACAGAGGCAAAAATAGCAAAGCACATTTTCAATTTATAGGTACTCCTAAGGATTGGAGATATCGCAGCTATCTGGTCAGTGCAATCCAGCAAACCTTTCCGCTTGTTGTACCTTTCGGCGACTTTGAACTTTGGCGTCACCGCATTCCTTGAAGTGCCATGGGCTGTCGAAAGTATTATAACGTCTTTCTTGCCTATAAATCGCAGACCCATGACGCCATTTTGATTACGCGTGGCTTTTCATTCACCCCTGCGCAATTCCCCCGTGATTTCTTTGTGGAAGCCTCTACTGTTCTTTCTGCATTTTCCGGTAAAGTATGTTTTCCCATGCAGCAGGCTCTCGGCTAAGGGAACGCTAGAGTACAAGTTATCGGTAAAAAGGTGCCGTCGTTGATCTAAGAAGCCCTTCATTACTTTCATCATCACACCATCTGCGAGGGGCCCCTTCGGGCACGGATTTGTGCCCGCGCCTACGTACACCATCGTTTTCTAAGTGTAGCCGCCATCAGCACAGAGTTTGAACAGCTTTATTCCGAATCTGTTCCTCTTGCAAAGAGCGAACTGCTGGAACCCGATTCGTCCTTCGAATGGCACCATAGATTCGTCAATGCAAATATCTCTCCATGGTTTCAATGGACTTTTACAATTCCTGTTCACAAGTTTTAATAGTGGCCTTATTTTGTAGAGTTTGTCTTTATTGTTGTGCACCATATTGCTGCCTACATGCAAATGGATCATCAGTTTGGGGTATCGACTCCTCGACTTTATATGTGACGATGTGGAAACTCCCGAAGGATGCTCACTAGTGCTCCAATAATCGCACACAGCAGGCAATCGTACGATGGTCATTTTATAGCATAGACTTTCCCATTTGAAAAGAATAAGAAATCCGTTTCATACAAGGGGTCGAATTGGCACTTGGCTGAAGGAAATGATCCGAGGAAGCTATGCGTCTTCCTCAAAGGTTTGATTGCAGAGGTTTTTTCTTTAGAAATGAAGAGCAGGGTGAGCGAGTTATTATTTTTTTTTCTTGACTTACGTCTGTGACTTTCTTTTTCTTTCCTCTAAATCTAATTCGAAAAGTTTCACTGTTATGTAGCCATTGTAAATGGCTATTTATCGTGTCGAGTCTATAGGTTCTTCCTCATACTCTCTTACTACGCACACTGCCAGCTGTTCGAAACATGTTTTTCATAAGTATCTGTTTTATGCGCAATGAATGTGAGGAAAGGCAATATACTAGGATACTTTATTGCTTTCCTTTCGGTGCCATTTTGTTTTGTAGGCGCTTTCGCATTGGTTGACGTGAGAGTTCAAAAATAAGAACCTACATGACTTCGGTTCCTAAAGGGTAAAATTTATGTACTTACTGTTCGTTCAACAACTCAAAACACTTGTACATCGCCTAATATGTGGAGCAAATGACAAAGCAGTCGTTCATAGATCTACAGTCGAGTATTTGTGCAAGATAGACTGCTGAGGCTTCTTTTCAAGTTTAAGCTAACAGAAGCCTGATCATCGTACTTCTGTCTTCATATAAGTCAACAAAACTCATAGATTCTCAACTTTTAATCTAACAAACCGCGTCACCTCAATCCACTAAAGCGGAATTGCGATTTTCTAAGTATGCAACACTTCGCACTTAAATATCTCACCAAATCCTAAGAGACTTCTGGTCCTTTTAAGGTTTGATAAGTCATTGGCCGCCATAAATTTTGGCAATCTCGTCCGCCTCGTCAGAGTCACACGAGAAATCAGTCAACTCTACATAGTAGGGAAAGAGTCACACAATATGTAAACCAGGCATCATGAATTTTGTCCGAGTCTTTTCAGTCGATGACACGCCGCTGTCATCAATTATTAGACGTTGCCCTTCAATCGGTGTTAGACTCTATTACATTTATGTATATGTATATATCACCGTCGATTCGTGCCTCAAAATTGAAAAGCCATTGAACAACTGAATTTCGAAGGAATAGAGCATGATGATGCTACTCAAGTATTCTCGATAGTTGGGAGCTGTCTTTTTTGTGTTGGGCCAAAAAAAGCTTGATTTCAGTTGAAACTCACTTCCGTTCTCAACATTTTATTCATTTCATTTTGAAGCACAGCCAAATTCAAAA
>JAHQIW010005271.1:0-17405 GCA_019055375.1 Parelaphostrongylus tenuis
TCCTCTCTTTCTTTCTATTCTACGTTATTTTCTCTATTTCCTACAATATCAATCTTAATCCTTTCTTTTTTCTATTCTCTTGCCAGACGTTATCTTATCCTTTCCTAGTTTCCACTTTCTTCATTTCTCTTATTCCTTTCTTAATCTTCTCTTGCTCATCATTTCGTTTGCTTTCACCAATATTTCTTATTCACATTATCTATTACTTTGCTCACCCTAGGCACCTTCTCCGCCTTATTTGGCATTTTTCGATTTTCCATAGTCTTTCTTTTTCTTTGGTTTCTATTTATTGTTCTTTTGTTTTCTTTTTTTTTCTTTCACCTTTTCTTTTCTTTCTTTAGGTGTACATCGTCTGTTATAAACTCACTGGTGATTTTTCACTATGTGTCTTTTTTCTTTGTCAGTCCTCACCAGCTAAGAAAGTGTGCAATGCGTGTTCAACAATTATAACATTTTGTTTCATTCCCAAAGACTATATTGGCTCGTTCGAAATAGAAGCTATGCCCTTGACACAACGTACCCTTTATCCACCCACTACTCACGCAAACACGATCATTGGAGCAGACTACATGTCTCTCAAAGTCCATATGAGCAGATCAGCGAATTGAATGCCTTCTATTTTGTTCATTTTTTGTATTTGTTATTTATAACAATACTTTTTCTTGTCCTACATTTTTTTTCTCTCTTTTTTTTCTTCTCCTATTTTTCCCTTTTTCCTCTTCTTCTTTTAAACTTTTATACTACCACATAATTTCCTCAGTAAAATACACTATCGACTTAAAAATATTTCCACCCAACGACGATTTCTTTTCTCCAAATTCTTTACCTTTACTTTTCAGAACTTATGTGCATTTTCACCTCTCAAAATAATTTCGAGGTCAACAGCAAAACAAACTCTTAACACTTTAGGATCGAGAAAAATAGTGAAAAAAAAATAATGGGTTCAAACATTTAACCGAGACGTAGAACAAAATGGGTCAAAACATACTTTTCATCTTTTTTATACACAGCGTACTCATCATTTTCTCTTCTATTAAACAACACCCACACACCTTCCTTCCTCTCCAATATTTTCTAACCATTTCAAAACACACCACCTTTCATTATTCCTCCACCCCAAAAAACAACACCACGATTTTCATGCTTCATTCCTCTTCCTTCACTCATTCCTAGTACAAAGGGGATAACAAGCTGCGTTTGTCTACCCAGTCCCTGATATACCCCCCACACATCCTCTAGTTCTATAGCAATTTTTTCCTCTAACCTACATCCCTTCCACACTTACTCTCTCCCACTCTCTAAAGACCCGTTCTCTACTCCACAAAACCTCACACCCCCAAACACTATACAAAACATCCCAACTTTCTCTCCTTCTCTATTTTCTTCGTCTCTTTTCTTCTTTTCTCTCCCTTTTTCTTTTTCTTCTCCCTCCCTCCCTTCCCTTCCCCTCCTTCCTCTCTCCTTTTTTCTTTTTCCTTTTTCCTCTTCTTCCTTCTTTCTTTTTTTTTCTCTTCTCTTCTTTCTCCCCTTCTTTCCTCTTTTTCTTTTCTTTCTTTCTTTTTATCTCTTTTCCCTTTCTTCCCTTTTCTTTTCTCTTTATTTCTTTTTTTTTCTCCTTTTTCTTTTCTCCCTTTCTCTCCTTCTCCCCCCCCTTCCTTTTCACAACTCTCAGCTGTGTTGGATCTGACCATATTTCTTATCCTTTTCTTTCATGTTCACTAGGCTTTTAATTCTTGCTCACTTATATCTATTCAGCTCCTATTAGGTTTAGCTCTTTTCTCGTCTTACAAACTATTAGCTCTTTTTCGCTCGGAGGTTTTTTCTTGTTCTGGTTTTTTCTTTAAGGTGGTTTTCAGTCAACTATTTTCCCATTTTTTCTCCCTTCTTTCCATTGCTTGTTTAACATCCGCCTCTATTTCTAAAGGGGGCGGAACACTAGGGGTATCAAAACAAGGGCGAATAAAAAAACTGAAACCAATATGATGAGCGGCAATCCCCAGTCTACGTAAAGGTAAATATAAAGCAAAATTTTTGGGTTACACGAGAAGTATAACAAACGAACTATAGAAGGACAAACTGTGAACATATATGGGACGAGCGTAGCCAGCAATTGTGTAGCCTCTCTTATTTAATTTATTTTCTTTTTTCTTCTATTCTTGAATACAGGCTGCGGGTGACTCAGGACGTTGATGACTACGAACGCGTACGTGGGGAAGATAGACAGGGGTCATCGCAGTGATTCGGTTGCACAAGTAGTGGTGTGAAACACTTTGAAATAGAGATCGAAGGCAGTCAGTGCTAACATTTTTCTACAGTGGGACATGTTTTACTATTTTGATCGCGACACAAGAAAATCGTGGTGGTGTCATGTGTGGCACACACACCTAGAGCATCCTGCGTCAGGAGTCATCGTGCGATAGCGCGCTGGAGTTTAGAGACGAGCTCGCTTTCATGAAGTATCTGTCTCGTTACTTTACCTTCAATAATCAAGGACGTCCTCCTTCTGTGGCGTCGGGTCGCACTGTGCTGGCACACACATACGACCGGGTGGGTTGAAGGGAGCAACGGTGATCGCGTGTAGACAATAGACAGGTGCCTGCGCTCGTACGTGAACTTACGTGCGCTCCTAGCCGCGCTAGCAAATGAATCGGCAAGTTCACTGAGGTATGGAGTGAAGGAAATCGTCCTGACAGAAGGGTCACCGTGCGTCATCGCACTGGTGTTCCCGCAGTTCTTCACTGCTAGCTTACTCATACGTTCTAATGCAGACATCATAATACAATTGATTATTATCGTGATTTTAATGTCACTAACGTTATTTAGACCGATACTTGTGTAGCGTATATCGTAGTATGTACAGCGATGGATCTGCGCACATTCTATGAGTGAACTGTAGGGGGAGGGAGATAGAAGGCGCCTGTGGAGCAGGGGTGACGTGGCAACTACACACACAAAGCTTCAGTGTAAGGGTCTGGTCTACGTGTGGGGCGGGAATATGTGTCACTTGTACTGCCACGGATATCCGACGGCGAGAAGCGTTAGTCTGCGTGTCTGGCCAGGCGTACTAGACGGCATTAATACGCCAACGATGTGGTGGATATTTCAGCATATAGGAAAGTTATCTTGCATTATCGATGGATACGATCTAGAGAGCTAAGGATTGACTGGAGCTAGATGGTTGCACGTTATGTCATCTGGAGGATTTGGCAGCACTGCAGTGTCGACTATGGTTATAGCCGTGCATTATATGTCGTGTCGATTGAGCAGGGTATGACAAAAAGAAACTTTACTGCGTCAGCGATTTACGTTTTGAGCACTAGTCTCCGCGTTGTACGAGTAATTTTATGAGTAGTCTTAATGCCAGTAAGGAGTATAATTACACTAATGATTTTACAAGACGGCGGTAAGATTAAGAGAACACTAGAGAAAATCTTATCGACGAGTTGAGCACAGGACGGTGAATCACAAAATGAGGAGGAATCCACCATAAAGGGTACGGAAACTCTGGTACATTCTCCTAAAAAACCTTACCAACTGGGAAAAGTAAAGTTCTATCAGAAGTTCGTCGGGCTGCCAGGCGTCAGACTTGTCTTTTTCGACAAAACAAACGCAGTTCCAAAAGTGCAATAAGTGGGTGGGAACTTTCGAAGCTTCAAAATACGCGTAAATCAATCACCACGTGCATGCACTGCCCCGAAAGTCGCGCATGATTGAATGGAACATTCCTATTCTGAGCAGAAGGTTACGAAGATCATCATCATGAGCCTAACTGCTGTGGTCACTCGACTCGAATCCTCGTGGCTCTGACGAAGGTGAAACCGCCAAAACGTTGGCCGTAAAATCGAAAATTCATAGAAGCCTCGTATGAATGTATTTATAAAAGTAGAGTATCAATATGACGTTGTTATAAGACGTTTATTGGGCCGACTTTCGGCGCCCTCGCATTGTTCACAGCTCGAATGATTTCAGTCAATTGCCCACAGCCGCTCAGCTCAAACGACGACGAAGATCTACATCAAGAGAGTGATTGGCTGGGGACAGTCGACACGAATCATTGCGATTCTGAGGCGAGGCACCGGAAGAAATGAGACTAATCATCAAAAAAATTCAAAGGATCTGTATATTACGAACATGCTCAAAGAACACTATATAAAGGAAAAACATTCTGCTCGTCGAAAATTTTTTAGAGACGGAAATTTGGATAGTTGGATGGTGGTCGGCTTCCTTGGAATATTAGCATTAGCGCACTATCGCCACATCGAGGCGGTATACAATGGAATGAGAACAATAGAAATCTAGTTCACAAAGACTACAGGCTCTACTATTTCTCTGTCCGAAATGACAGAAGGAATTCGGTTACATATATTCTTCTTCAATCGGTTTAGCCGATATATCGCAGGAATCGGCGTCGTTATCGAGAAGGAAACGCCCTAGCACAGCGATGTTGTGATTCCAAAAACAAAAAAAAAGGAAAACTAGCAGTCGACAATTTGGCGAGAAGAGGAAGCAGTGTATTATCACAGTTTAAACAGAATCCATACACGAGCCACTTCATCTCCACTCATGGAGGTTATCAGATAACAAGACGAATTGACTGAGTGCTTAGGATTACACGCCGGAATATTTCAATGTCCAAATAAGTAGGAGCGAAGCAAGATGTCTTCGACTGCTCCTTTTCACAGGTGCTGAAAAAAGAAAATTTCACTAGAAAAGAGCTCTGTGTAAATTAGTTTTGCTTTCGTCGATTTCTAGGAACTCAACTTAATTGTAAGAATTGCAGTGAAGAAAAAGGAGTGAAAGTAGAGACGAGACTTTTACTGGGAAGTCATGAAAACAATTGGTAGCAAGAACGATGAATGTTAGTGGATATCTAAATGCGAATACTTGTGGTGTCGAGCATGTTTCAGATGAAAAAGGGTATTCTCAGTGCAACATCGAAAGCATTGACAAGTGAATTACAAGACGAAGTCCAACCACAAATCCCCAGAAAATCATACATTCACGAATGTCAATTAAATAATCCTGAGAATGTGAAAAGTTCGAAGCTGATTCTCTCAACTCCTTCTTCAGCTCTAGCAAATAAAAATCAATAACTAAAAAGTAAATGAAAAGTTGCTGCAGTGAATTTTTCAAGAACACTGCTCATCGGATTCCGAATTACGTTCTCCATCTTGTAGATTTCTACAAAATAAATCCACGAATTCAAGGATGTAATTAATATACCAGCAAAAATTCGAGATAGATTAGTGATAACGTGATAAATGAGATGTAAAAGTAAAATGCAAATAGTTACCAATGTTTTTAATGAGAATACATTCTAAGAAAATTTAGTTAGATTACTGATATTAATTGTCTCGATGATTTGCTTATTACCAATCAGGAAAAAAATTAAGATGCAAGATTCCAAGCAAATTGCAGCTAAAAAGTTCATTGACAATCTTTGAAATCAATCCCTGAATTCAAAAAAACGCATCTGCCGTCAGCAGCTTAGACGAGGCTGCTATAAACCTTTATTGCGGCTGTTTTACCGCCATTGCTTGCTTGCATATGTGCCAGCTGTTGTCATTCCCCTTGCTACACAATGAATTGCTATCCGGAAAACATTTGTTTTGGGATGTAAATCGAGCAAGAGCCGCTCTGTATCCTGTGCAATGGTCGATTCAGGTCTCAACATTCCAGCCGCAAGAACCGTCCTGGTTAGAAGGGCAGTGCTAACTATGTGAGCTCACCATATTGGAGCAGTGTTCCGTTTCATTCGATTCGTCGCGACGCAATTATAGAGATGACAAAAAAAAGCAAAAACGAGTAACGTGGACAGTCGGCTCCAATTATTGCAGCTCTGAAGAAGGTGATGATCCGAAGAGTTGGCTAAGATAAACATCTGTGCCAGGGTTGCATGGAAAGCGGTATTGATAGTCATATGTTTCTTCATACGCCAGCGTTCGCATTATTTATTTTGGAAGGAGTGTCGGAATTCCTGTCGGAGAAAGAGGATTGAAGAATGAACAAACAGTTGAATGTGATATACAAACAGTGAGACATACGGCAGTAAATAAGAAGAACGGAGAAACAGAATTAGGACGAGAAACGAACAATAAAATGGCGAAGAATGATGAAGAGAATCCCCGAAATTTGTGATATAATACGAGTATATCACTGCAAACTTCGTACAAAATAGATGAAATGAATACAAAGTTATCAATAAGCAAGAACGGGAAATGGTGAACAAGATTGCTGTTTTGATCATAAGTGGGATTACTGGTGTAAATCTGTCGTTAAGATCTTCCTATCAAGTCACTCTCTTCTCTGTGTCGTCGACTAAATTCAACGAACGACATCAAGCTTCATCTATCCTTGTAGCATGCAAAAACAAAGCTCGCCAGTGAGTCCTGCTCATTCGAGGGACAAGACAATGTCGTATTGTTTTCCAGAATCCTCGGAAAAAAGTCTAACTACCACACATGTGGCATTGATGCTGTGTAATTGCAACGGAAGCAGTCGCTAAGCGTATTATTAGACGATCAACATTAGGCGGCAATCACGTGTCCATCTCCAGCCTGCCAGTTCATCAACATCTTAAGGTACATGACGACGTTTCTAATCTTTGATTCTAGACAAGCAGGTCTCCAGAATTCGAACTCCTCGTTAATATGGCATGAAGGTTGGGTGAAGGCGGTAGATCAGTCGTTAGTGATGCACTTAATTGGAGGCGAAGTACTGATTCGACACGTTCCTCAACACTCTCTTGCAATCACGAGGAAGACGCCTAAGTGCGATTGTCCACATGACTGAAAGTTTTGCCTCGACTAGTACTCTGCAACATTAGTTAAGAGGACGAAATCCTCAACAAGAAGTCGAAAGAACAAGCGAGATGTTCGAAGGTGCCTTCAGAGCGATGAAGTCTATTTCCGCTGGGATTCGCAAAGTAAAATGTGACTACGGTTGGTACAAAAAAAACAAAAAGAAAGTGTTAAAAGGCGGAATAGATTTTTCGTGTACCATTTCCCTTCTAGCAGATCCATGTGCTTTCATTACGGCAGAATAATCCCACCTCTTTTTTTCACCACTGACTTCTCATAGCAACTGTTCGATGGCGCTAACTGATCTTTCATTTTGCTTATAAAGAAACAGCAAAGTTGACTATTCTCATTTCTCTTCAATTCGTACTCTGTACTCCGAAACAAGCTGCTACAAGTTGTGTATTATGTCGATTTCCAGAGACATATAATACAGCAAGAAAGGGTAGACCTCATCAGCTTAAAAATCTATCTATGCGTTTAAAAAAAGCGGCGTGAGTATCGTCACAACTAGATCGGTATAAAGGAAAAGGCAAGATTAGTAGGTTATCAATATTAGTGTTATCTCTATTTCCGTCACTATCATTCCAGTGATTATTATTTCTATACTTATTAATACTATTTGTTCCGTTTCATTTTTGAGACTCACAAAAGTGAGAAGAGAAAAATCGGATTGAAAAGTTTGAAAAGTCCGTTAAGAGTCTTGAGATGGCGAGTATTCAATAAGAAGACGTCTCTCAGGAACTCTCAGAATCAATAGGGCCCCGTTTGTCCAGCTTCTTTCTACTTAGCATTGATTATGGATGGAAGTATGAAAAGAGAAATAAGCAGGCAACTGAACGCTGACATGAGAAAACAAGCCCCATCAAAATGATTGAAGGTGTCGTTTCAGAACGAGTTTTTCTCCTATACAAAAAGGAAATAAACAACTGCAAGCTGATAATCTTCTAAAATGAGCAAAGCGCATAGTAACATTTCGGAATAAACTAGACACATAAATGCCCATGATGGAGAAAGCAGTGAAAAAAATGCTTCCTTGTAATTGTTATTTGTTGGCAGCGAGATGACTGAAAACAGGATTATTCGAACAGAAGAAAAGCGTCAGTTACGAAATTTATAGCTCTGAAGAACATTACAATAAGAAAAAGAACAAAAAAATTCGCAAAACGTTGTTCTGATGTCAGTGCGCTGATTATCATAATTAGTCAGTAAATCACGCGCTCGCTCCCTTAAAGGATGAGGCGTTGATTCAAATCTCGCCCGAGGTTCAAAGTTGTATATCACTCAGTATTCTTGGATATACGATAAAAATACCATAGCACTGATGAAAAAAGAGTAAAGCAGAAAGCGGTCTTATAAATCAGTCGCTACTTCTACATGAACCATTATCTTAGTTTTTATACGATTATTATCTGAACTGGTCACGTGGTAGGTGTAAAACACCGCTACAGTGAAAAGAACCAAATGAATTCACTAAAAATACCAGCGAGAAAGAGTAAGTTTAGCTTACAGTTAAGGAAAAACGATTCAAAATCCGAGTTCATTCAAAGAGCGATCGATTCATGACAGAATAAAGCCTTCTCAAAAAAAACAGCAACTTTAGGTTTCGAACCGTTTTTGAATAGAGTAATTTTACTAAATAGCTCCATTAAAGTTCAGAAATTACTCGGGTGGACGAAAATGTGATAATGTTCGTTCAGTTCGTTGGAAAATGCATCGATACCACTGGAATGTAAATCAATGAGGGGGAAACTCGCTGGAATGGCGGGCGTCCTTCAAATGACGTGATGAGACGATACTCCCATATTGACGACATTAAGCAGACGTTTATTTCCACTAATCAGCTTAACTGATACAGAGCACAGTGACATGTCCTCCCGAACCTCCCATTCTGGCTCGATTCAAAGGGAGCGTTCGATTGGAGCCTAATTTTCAATCGCATCGAAATCAGTGTATTTTTGATGAAACTTGGAAAAGGTTGTGTGCACTGGGTTTTCTAACGCGGTTGTTCTGTTGCTGATTTTTCAGTTAGGAAAAAAAGATTAGAAAGAAATTACAGAAGAGAAAAGTTTTTATCTAATTGGTCGCATCTTATACAGTGTCCTTGTGGGGCTGATCTGGTTAGCACAGTCGCGACACTTGACACCGACCTCATAGATGAGTGTAATTGTATCCATTTGAACATTTTACTTTGAATAGATGCTGCAAACTTCTTTCAACTGAAACTCAATGTAATAAGAGTTTTGGAAAAGGGCATTTTTTCTTGATTTTTTCTACTTCGCACCGTTTTTGGTTGTTTATTGACCTTGCTCTGAATTGATTCGTGGTCATTAGGCACTTAAGCGTGACTGTAGTGATTTTCTATGTCATACATTGGAACAGGAAACGAAATTGGGGCAAATCATGGGTTTTGCAACAGTTGGTCTGACTTATGTTATGTCAGACGTCAATGTTATATGTTTTGCAAGACGGCAATGCTAAGTGCATAGCACTGCCGATATCATGAATTGCTCAATCCGGACGTTGATACGTACATTACCGTTCTAGCCTTCATGCTTTGCGTAGTGAGATTCGTAATATAAATTCGGAACTAACGATGACCACAGCGAATAATAAGGTGATGTGCTTTCACAAGCCTCTGGTAAATATTTTTCGAGGGCTTCGTTAACGTAATTATGCAAAAAGCAGTTGAATAATGGGAGATGAGATGGAAGAAAAGCTGGCTTATCATTCAACCCGTTTAAAAGCAGCAGCAACAATTAAGGGAATCCAATGCGCAAAGTAGTGTCAGTGTATAGAACATAGCGTGTACTTTTGTGTTACAGAAGAGCCTATATTTTTGTTTCCTTCGATTAGTTTCGTTGATATTTCGATCCGGTGTCTAAGAATGTAGCAATAATTACCGAGAACGGGAACAACGGAGCTTAATGAGGGTATAAACGCTGAATTTTCAGACTAACCGATCACTCTTCCTTTTCGATAACGAGCTTGGAAATACGGCGGTTCTCACGAATTAATTGCACAAAAAAATTGTATACGCATTCCAAATAATAGGCGAAACACCAACTCACCGCAATTAGTGCTAAAAGATGTATGATTTGATACAGAGTGAAGAGCAATTTGTGATTACACTGCGAAGTTGGAATAGTCATTTTTCATGCTTGAACATGACTATACACTACATATAGTACGAATGCGGCAGTTCCCTCGTTAATTCATTTTCTCGTATCGACCATTCACAACGATCAGCGAACTTTCTTGTGAGATTTGTGCATGCTTGAGGATTTTGGTCTCTTGAAAGAAGTTGTTGGATAATGGCTGAATAGAAGGCTAAGGCCCACCGGAATAGTAAACTTTGTGGCCTAAGATGGATGAATGCAGGACAATGCGCTCTTTAATGAACAGCTCTTCTACCACTATGCCACCTGCTCCCCTTATAAAACTTCTCGAATGAAATGATTCTTAAGACCAACTTATCAACCTGGAAATTCTTCAATTTTCCTTGTCCTTTCTTTCTATGCCACACATGGTTTTATAACACTTTGATTTGTCAGCTAAAGCATCGGCGGTTTCGCCTTCTTCAGAGCCTGGTAAAATCAGTTTGCCACCCACAACCTAGGCCGCCAAACACTCCACTACTCAGACATAAAAATCAAGAAACCTAGGTATCAGTTGTATCAGGCACAAAACAACTTTGAACATAATCACTGAATACATTGGGGAAGTAGATGTTCTGATTATTTTACCTTCTTTCTTTTACATTTCATAGTAAATCGAAAGACCGACTCTATGAATAATGAAAATCAAACAACTAGATGGCAAAGTGATCGAAACGTCAACCATTGATTTTGAAAAGTTTGTACTAACCTTGTAAAAGCATCTTTTGCAACATCAGTTCCATTCCTTACTTGTTCTATTTTTCAAGATTTATAAGGCTATATGGGTTTGATAAAATTGACAAAATTCGTAATAAATTCAGCTTAACTCAATAGACTCACATCAGAATAGCTTAGTTACATTTGAACACATACTACAGTTTCTCACTATACATTGTTATGATACTATAACTTTATTGCTTCTAGAATTTCAATGAATGGCGATTTCGAGAGATACAATAATTTCCAAGACATCGAAAAATATACAATTGGTGCAAACACGAATAGTTGATTTTATAGCACAGCAAGAAGGATTTTTTCTCGAATATCAAATTGCTTTTGATACTGAAAGCTGGGAGTAAAAAGAAATTACGAGTAATTGGATTCGCCATTCAAAAGAATTGATAGAGGAAGGTAGTTGGGACAAAGAAATCTTATACTTTGCTGAACGTAATGGAGAATAGGAAATTAGTCCGAGAGTATGACCAATTGTAAGGCGATGCTTTGCGACCTAACCTGCGTTTTGAATAGATGTCATTTCAGAAGTGCTCTATCACTAATTCATAGTGAATTTAGTTCAATCAACTGTGTACGTTGACAATGGATTAGATGTGAATAGAGAAGCCAGCACCGTCTATAATTGTGTAAAGAACGAATTTTCAGATTTTCATCTCTAATCAGCGAGAATACTAACATTTTTATCCAGTATGCTTCATTCGGGTAGAGTTGATAAATTTTGTATCGCATACCTCAAAAATCTGTTCAGAAGTTCACTTAAACATTGGTTGAATACACTGTGCGTCTTCTTGACGCAATTTTCACAATATGATGAGATTTAGAGCTTTTCATGAGAACTAGTTTGGCATTTATACGCTACTAAACACGTGTATCGCCATTACACGCTCATTAGTAGCATGGCGCCTTTCGGTTCAGCCAAACCCTTGCAGGGGTTTATAATCCTTACTTGTAAATGAACTGACGCCGAATTATTTGTCTCATCGTGTGTTGAGTGATCAATCATACGGCATTGGTGACCAACAGTCACCAATTTTTTTTCAATTTTCACATGTAGAGGACCGTAAGGCGTGCCAGATGGAGAGACTAAGTAGTAATCAAATGGATTTTCACTTCAAATTACTGTAAGAAAATGAAGGTTTTTCTATCTAAATAATCTGACAGCATGATGACATGTTTTGAGCCTTTGATGAGATCTGGTACGGCACAGTACCAGAAAACTGCTGTTTGGCCTTTGCAGGCCCCTCAGTAGCACGGTGCCTTTCGGTTTACCCGATCCCGGTAGGGGATAAAGGCACCGTGCTACTGAGGAGCCTGCAGGGGCCGAACAGCCGCTGTCTAGTACTGTATAAATACCGTACCAGACTTCATGAGAGACTCAAAACATGTTATCATGTTATCAGATTATCAAAATATTATTGTTTTTGAGCGAGGGTCTATATAAACAGGCGAGAGTAAAGGTATGATTTTGTTTAAATACTTTATAGAATGGAAAAGCTGTATGAGAGCAGCAATACTAGAAATCAAATGATGAGTCATTATTTGCGACCTGTGTGGGCTTTACATATATGTGAGCGCTACGTAATAAAAACGTGGACGCCTGTGTAAATATATGGAAAATACGGAGCGAACATGATCGCTCAAGTATCAGGACCCCGGCCAACTGAGCATGATTAGCCCCATAATAAGACACCGTCTTAATGGATTAGTCTTGGTTTGCGGAGCATAATTAATAAAGGTATGAGAATTCATCATATCTACGAAATCTCCATAACACTGACGATTTTTCCATCCCAAATACGTAATGGACACGATTCCAAAACGTGCGATACTCCATGAAAGACTGGGGAGCTGGAAAGTAGATGGTAGAGGTGATGTATCTTAGTTCTTATGTTATCTTCAAAGAATTTATGACCTGTCGAGGACGCTCTTCTAACTTGCTAAAGAAGAGTGATTTCTGGACTAAGCTGAACAAATCACAGCATATAGAGATATCTGCTTCGACGATCGTCAGTTTGAAGCTCAGAAAGGTATTTTTTTTATTTTTTAGGACCCATCTTCACATCTACTATGTTGCTCTCGGTACTTTTGGACTCAACTTTTCCCATGACCATCATCCAGGGGGATGAGAGGTATGTCGCTAAATTTTCGCACTGCGATTCGACTGCTGCTCAAAAAGCTTTGCCTTCGTTATGAGAGGCGTTGAATGCAGTCCTTCCCACATTCATCGGAGAGAATGATCCGAAACAAATCTGTCACCAATTTTCTGAACTCAATGTGATAGGTGGGTTGGTACAACGTGAACCAAGTTCGAACTAGTATTATGATCATAATGAATGCATCACTATCGTTGCGCTATATGCCTCTTCAGAAACAGGTAGAACACATTAGTTTCCTATAAACAGTTTTTCCTTTGTGTCAAATTGTGAGCCGATCTTTCTACATGCGTTGCTCTGTAAAAGTTCGATCATTCGTTATTTCTGTTATATCGATTTGAATTTATGCAAATTAGGGCTTGATCATCCACGTTTTAGTTTGAAAAAAATCACATTCACGATCATCACCATCCACGTTAAACCGGTTTAGTAGGGAGCTTATTTCTGCACTCCATTTCATTTTCTTCAAAGGTAATGAGTCTAAGAACACCTAATTGAAACTTCAAATTGGCTTTTATCCTTGTCGTTTTGAATTCGACAGTAGAATTGCATTGTAGGATCAGAATGTTAATAACAGAATACTTGTTTAGATCTCAGGATGGAACGTTAGCTTTGCACATGGGCGTAGTGGTTAGAGGTGCCCTGTGTCGCACACAAGGTCGATAGCTCGATTACGCGCTCATAGCTCACCAAGCCATCCATCCCTCCGGGTTCGGTAAATTGGTACCAAACTAGTTGCAAACTGGTCTGGGGGAAGATAGGTAGCACTGACGCGATACAGCGGAAGGCCACCGTGAGATATTATGAAGGCCAGGTATGCGTTCAGTCACCTCATACGAAGTTAAGGATTGAAGACGAATACATGGCGCAGACTTCAAGGCATGATTAGCGCCGAGAGCTTTATCCTTAATCCTTTTACGCCAGTCCTAAAACAACAGCCGAACTGTTGCGAATAGCGTGGTTAACATCTCACTCCATCGTTATTTTTAGAGTCGTTTGACTGTAGCCGTAGGTGATACCCTGTTATGATGACGAAAATTCACATTTTATGTGGGAGCTGCGGATCATTCTTATACTCTGATGTTCTTCGTGACAATATCAAGTTGAGAGTTCGCGTTATTTTTCAAACACGGCTTTATTGACATCATATCTGAGGCTGATGCTTACGCCTGGTCATTAGTTGATGTTCTCCACTTAACAGAAATCTACTCTTAACATTTAGCTGCTTATTTATTGCTCATGCAATATTGTCAAATAAGCTGTGATTTACCGAGATGAATTAACATTGATACGGGGTAATTCAAGGTTTGATCATAATCACAAAATGCATACAATCGATACCTTTAATCTTGACATTCTGTAAATCTGTACGTAAGTGTGATCTACTGATGATTGTTAATGAACATTCAAGGAAGAAAGCAAGAATTGCTTCTAGGTATTGCCTGTTCACCTTGATTACTTGCCTTCACTTATGTTGCGGCAAGGGGACAATTTGGAATATTTCTAGATAATTGTCAGTCATACTCCTTCATCAACCAGAAGCAGATTTTTCAAGCAGCAATTTGCCAGTGAGGCGCATCGCATCAATGGAAACGGCGAAGAAGATATCGTTTATATACCAAATACAAGGTCAATAAATCTGAATTGCCTTGTCTGGTGCATAGATATCGCTCACTTCTTTCTTTGTTTTCAGTAAGTTTCGTCTCCCCTAAAAATGTGCTTTATGATGTTCTAGTTATGTATTTTTTCAAAGAAAAAGATATTATAACAGCCGAACTATTGCTATCATGTTGATGCTGGTGGTCGCTTGCCGAACCTTTGAACTACATTATTTTAAATCTATTTATCAACACTATTCTTCCTCACATCTACTGTGCTGATCCCAGCACTTCTTGCATTCGATTTTTTTCCACATATGCATTCGTCCAAAAGTCTCCGTAGATTTTAACTTTATTTTCTACCTAAATTATTTTTGAAGGAAAGGCACGATCTGAAATTTGACCAGAAAAATGTCGTGCTACGAGCAAAAGTAAGATACCAGACGCTTTCGAACCTGTTACCATCCTCTTCAGTGGCACAATAAGTTCTCCAGTCAGTATCAAGGTCCTCCCTGTGGCTTTCTCTCAGCCAAATTTCAAACTATTCGGTGGCTGTTAACAATCAACCGGCGACGAGATTGATTTACGGAGCATGAATCGGCTGAATATTAGTTAAGCCGAAGTCGGTTAAAGGAAAAGCAGAGTGAGGGCCTCGATGGTGCAGCGGAAAACTTAGTCAGCTTTTGGAAAGGTAATCACGAGTTCGAAAGCCACCTCGAATTCGAAGCTTCTCTCGCATCGCAGTGCTCTTGTGGTTTTCGAAAGTTTCGCGTGCTGCATCAGCTGCTGTATCAGGATTTTGTTCCTTCGTGGATTTCGTGAGATATTTAGTGAGTTTATAGTCACTATATGCCCAAAAGTACCCAAACTTAAGCGTCTCTGGTTATCACAAGAGAGCGTTGAAGAAAGGGACTAGGAAAAACTACACTGTGCTTTTTGGTAGACTGTATTGCTAACCACTCAATCATCCCCTCTCAAATTATCTAAATATAAAGCGAGTAATCGGCATCTTCATTAGATAATGATTACTCTAGTTTAGAATAGTGTATATTACAAAGGCTTCACTATTATAAGTTCTTGTACTCGAAAATGAATCAGTTACATATCTGTATCTCCACGAAGGTGCTTGAATAGATCGTGTCGGTATTCGAAAGTCAAATCATGATTTTTCCACGCACGTCCTCGAATTTAGCCGACCTTAAACTAGGCTCCGGTTTCTTTTGTATGACAAGGAGAGTGTATGGAATTCTATTGCGATAGCTCTGCCATCGAAGTGGTGCTACTGGGCCGTGAATCGTAATATTCGCATTCAACCGTTTTCAACCATAATATTTTCAGAGCGTTGCTTGTCTTCCAACTAAATGTCTATTTACACTCAACATTCACATCAAAAATTACAGTCGTTCACTACAAGTTGAGGATGTAGATGTTGTTATCTGCAAACACACTAGGTGTGATTGTATCAAGAACACCAGCTTCTAAATTGCAATTACTAGGATAATATTTACTACAAAATTACCACTACATGGTAGAAATGAAAAAAAGCTATGTCTTGAGAATAAACCAATCTACTTCCTTCTTGAAAGGAACAAATGTACAAGTATTCATGAACGGTGAAGATTTGAAGCTTGTGTATAGGAACACCGTAAAGACAATGAAATAATATGATTAGCATAATTGAAAGAATTTGCAACTTCGTTCCTCTATTGATGATTTTCGAGCAAAAGGTTGTAGAGATTGTCGACGTTCAAAGAGCATAAGCAAAGAAATTTCTGTAGACGACTCTATAATGGACACCCAACAATAACTGCATACAATAAATGATTTCCTAGTCTTTAATACTGCTCGTGAGAGGAATTTGGCCCCTAAACTAATCGATCCACAATGACTCATTTCCAAATGGAAGGAAAAAATTGGTGACACAAGCTTGGCAGAAATTGGAGGCTCTTTTAATTACTAAGGGATCACGTCTATCAAATATGTACACGAATGTTTGAAGATCTTTCTCGCTTTCTCAAGATAAAAGTTTTCTCCCAGACATTTGGCATCCTTCGAGAGTTCAAATCTCTGCGACTTCAACAGAATATTTATTTGGAAAAAAGCTCTTCATTACATTGCAGCAGCGAGAATAAAATTATGCTTCGCACATCAATTTTCTTTATTTGCTCGACTGAGGCTTCGATATGGCTTTTCACTAACTGAACTTTTACTAGTCATTAGATAGCCCATATCTGGAGGAAGTTGATGACGCAATTGGTTTATTTTGAAATATTATTATAGATTGCTAAAGGACAGAAAGAAGATTACATTTCACGCCTAAAATTTAACTACGCCGCTTGAGAGTCATAGGTGTTTTATTGGTAACTATGGATAAATTTTAGACGTCAGACTTATCCTGTCGATACGCATAATGTGTATTATCACGAGTGGACCTTTTCAGAGGATTTTCATATGAAGAGCGACTCCTTCTCATGGAATCCTTCATTTTCCAGCGATAAAAACACATCCTTGTAGAGAAATAAACAAAATTTCAATCCTTATTGCGTATTTGTATCGCTTGTCTAAGAGGAACGCAACTCTAAAACACATCTTCCACAAATAAACACCTTTGATAGAGGTTTATATGGAGGTAATTGTAGTATGTAGCTGGAGTAAGTGTAGGAAAAGCGCGCGTTCGTCATTGTGGAGAATACAGTACTTCCCCTATTAGAACATATTCAAAACAATGTATTTTTCCTCTTTCCAGACATCTAGTAGTCATTCCATAGCTTAAGTCTTGATGATTGGAAAGTTGCATTATGTTTTTCACAAGGCCTTTATATCACGCTGTGACAGTAAGCAGAAAATTTTATTTCACACCCAAAAAATTTTCGCTGAGGAAAGCTTTTCCTCAAAAAATCCAGCAACTATTCGATAGCAGAATTTTTGACGAATTCGATAGTGTTTTCAGTTTCCAGACAATTC
>JAHQIW010005273.1:0-53595 GCA_019055375.1 Parelaphostrongylus tenuis
TATTAACCAGAAGTAATAGAAAATTTTACAATTTTGGGTACCGTTGAACTGCGCATTTTTTTACAAACATTTTAATATACAACTTAGCCTATACGTGCCTTAAGATGGGCTGTCTAGGGAACAGATTTGCCTGCTAGTCACGCGCGAATGGCGCTTAGTGGAAAGTGCTACTGAAGCGGCGAGCAAGATTAATGGAGTTGAGGCGATGGCGCCGATTGCAGAGAAAACGGCTACGAAGTGGTTGGCGAAGTTCAAAGCTGGAGAGAACAGACACCCTGGAGGATCATTCCCGATTCAGCAGTCCACAGAAAGCTCCATTAATCTGACGCGTCGCTTCACTAGCTTTTCCCCTACGTGCCATTCCTGCATGAATAGCAAGCGAAATTGTTCCCAAAACAACCCACATCTCAGCGCAAGTAAAGGCAATTGTGTAGCAAAATGTTTAAAGAAAATGGGCAATTGAATATGCAAAATCATGCGACTTCAATCATTTTCAGCTAATAAATTTGGTGCCTAGTTCTCCGGTGCCAAAAACTATAAAAACGACCTACTGCATGAAACATGTCTTTTTATTTTTTACACGATCAATTCTCACCTTTTATCGTAGGGATCCAGGTACTTCTAGCATTCGATTAGTCTCCTCGGATTCATTGCTCATTTGAGGATTCAAGCCCTTATAATTTTCTTGTGGTCTGTTGTCATGTGGTCTTTCAAATGGGCTCTTGTACAACCCGATACAAGTGTTTCAACCTTTCAGTCTCATTCGGGCAAAACCCTTCGTCTTTTAACCAATCCTCTGTGGGTGTCCAGTGTCCACACTAAGAGTTAGCGACGAAGAATGATTTACAGTGCACTGCTCTCAAGCTGAAAATCACTAGAACAGCAATTTTTGTACACTCGATTGCTCTTGTTTGGTATTTTGAAATAAATTATACCGATCTTTTCAGGTGTTTCTTTCAGACCACGTCAAATTTCAACACATGTCATCATACCTCACCTTTCAGTCTCATCAGTCGAGCAGAACCCAACTGACGAGACTGAAAGGTCGAAACAAATGTATCGGGCTGTATAAGAGCCCATTCAACAGATCACATGACTAGCTGGCCCAGATAGCAATTATAAGATATGTTGCAATTTGAGCGTGGTCTTAAAAAAAACACTCAAGAAGAACGGTATAATAAATCTCATGCTCTTCATGAACGTCGCGGAATACTGGCCAAGGAGAGCTTCCTATAATATAGAGGATAGAAAGGCCGAAGTGTTTGTTGATTATTTGCCATAGAGTCTTTGGGGGGATCAACCTCGCACCGAGCATCACTAACCACTCGCACCGTCGTCCTCCCTAGAAAAAAGCTGTTTATAGCATCAAATTACCCGGTTGCAAACGAAGCCCGAGTTCATTCGGAAATCATCCATCTTGCCAATGATTTCCATGCGATAACCAGTAGAATAAAGTACAACACCACTCTTCTCGTTGTCCGCCAGAGGCATCAGCGACATACGGCATAACCCTGATCTTCGGCGGGTCGCCTTTATACTTGCTCTCTAGAAAATTGTCACCTGTCTCAAGACATCAACTTAAACGCCTAGTTGAGATTTTGACTTACTTGCTTTTATTTTATGAAGTGAATTGACTTTACATTGTTTCACGGAGCTGTAGTCAATCAGCTCGCACGGATCAGTAGAAGGCTCGTTTTCATCGACGAATCCTTCGTCTACTTCCTCTGTAAAAGCATAGAATCCTGAATAGATGATAGACAAAGGAAATCCCCCACCTCCGCTCTTCTTCGACTTCTTAGCTTTCTGCGGTTGTAGTGCTTCGAAGAAGTGAATGGCCTGCGATGTGAACAAAGTCCACCTTCCTACCAAAAAACAAACGCTGATCCTTGAATAAGCATGGCCGCTTCAGCAAAGTTAAACCTAAACATGGAAAATTAAGACATAAAAAAGACCTGAATTAGATAGAGAATGGACGCTGACGACATACCTGTGCTGATTATTAACACTCAAATCCTCATTTGACGTGATTTCTCGAAGCGATGAGCAGTAATCATCGAGTTCCTTAGCAATGTCTGTTTCGAAGTTCTTGCTTAAGTCCTTCACTGGCTTGAGGAGATACAGATAACGTTGTCCAGCACCTTCGAAATCCTCGCCCATATCGTTCTTCTTCAAAAATCACAACACTGTCGCGATCAAAACACAATACAAGAAACCAACAGATCGACATGGAGTGGAAGTGGCAGAATCACCATAGAAGTTTGAAACAAAAGATCACTCGTAAAAAACAGTTTATTCAGGTAAATAGTCCAAAATCTATGTATTGTAGATAACTAAATCGTTCCGTAGGTTTTGGCATTAGAGAATAAACACCAAATTTACTAACCAGGAGTAACTAAAATTGAATGATTTCGGTACCGTTCAATTGCTTTATTTCTTACGAACTTTAGTTCAACAATACATCTTACCCAATATTTGCTTTGAGATGGAGCCACGTCGGAGCACACTCGTTGCTACTCATCCAGGACTGGCTCGTAGGGGAAAATGCTAGTGAAGCGGTGTCCAAGCTGAATAGAGCTCCCTGTGGGTGGTCCGAGCGCGACTGATCCTCCTGGTTATTCTCTCCAGTTCTAAACTATGTGAACCACTTTCTAGCCGTCCTTTCTACAACCTTATGATCGCCTCAAGCTCCATTAATCTTGCGCTTCTGCTTCACGAACATTTTGCCCTTCGCGCCATTCGTTTGTCCCCAAGACATCTCCATCTTGAGGCTAGTATACGTAAGTTATTTATCAAAGTGTTCTCAAGAAAATGCGCAAGTAAACAATACCAAAATCACGTAATTTTGATTACTTCTGGTCAGTAAACTTGATGTTAATTGCCTAGGGGCCAAAACCTATGGAACAGCCTAATATTATAATGGGCTATAAGCACTGGCCCCGGAGCCAGGAGCTGTCTAAGACGTCAAGTAAAGGAGGGTTACTTCTCCTTGGGGAGAGCTAATCCGACCAATCGAGCAGTTTCCTCAACCGATCGCTCTCCTCCACAATATCGCGTCTCCAACTCCTTCAACTTCCGAGTACTGAAAACAGCATAGGAAACGAATTGCACCTCAAAAAATCGATATAGATCAAAACCGCATGCACCCAAACCGCACCTTGACAAGTACGCCGCGTAGAGATTGGCCAGATGTCTCGTCTCTTCGGGTGCTTTGGAATAGACGCGTTCGGTCGTACTGTCTCGTACTTGATGCACCAAATACTTGTACAGAGTGGAATTCCGATTGAAACACTAAACGAATCAGTCAGAATTCTTATTTTATTTGACTGCCACTTGCAGTGGTATGATGTTATAGTACACCCAATAATGTGGAGTGCTGTGCAAAAACATTTGCGTCAGCCGGGATTCGAACCCAGATCTCACTCTTTCCGCGAGCGTATGCTAACCGTTGCACCACCGACGCTCACTCGTTTTGCACAGCACTCTTATTAACGCTATAACGCGTTGTCTACCAACAGCGGAAAGAGCGAGATCTGGGTTCGAATCCCGGCTGACGCTAATGTTTTTGCACAGCACTCCACATTATTGAGTATACTAGACGAATCGTCAACAGATTTCTATTAACAATGCGAAACAAAACGACAAAAAACGAAACATACAAATAAACAAAGAAAAAGTGAATCAAGAAGCGAAATGTGATATTTGACGTGACAAAACATCGCAATGAACACACCTTATCGGTTTTTCGAAGTTCCTTGACAACGCGTCGGAAAGTGCTCAAAACGGACTTCTCCACTGCCTCCATCATAACCCTAAATACAAAAATAAGAGCGAAAAGTAGAAATAAAAAACAAAAAAACAAAAAACACGACCTAAGGCGGGAATCGAACCCGCGTTTCATCTATCCGGGGACGCGTGCTCTACCACTACATCACTGAGGCACATTTGCCCGACCACTCATTCTTCAACATCTCAATGTTGGTTGCTGATAGCTAACATTGAGATGTTGAAGAGAATGAGTGGTCGGGCAAATGTGCCTCAGTGGTGTAGTGGTAGAGCACGTGTCCCCGGATAGGATGAAACGATGGGTTCGATTCCCGCCTTAGGTCGTGTTTTTAGCTCGCCCACTCAACTCTCTTAGAAATATAGAAAACATCATAACAGTGCAAAATGCATTAAAAATACTATTGATTTCGGATAAAAAAAAACAAATATAAAACTGAACGAGCAAACAGATTTTAGCGAATTTTCGTTATGTGCGAGAAGCCAGAACTACCTTTAGAGGAAGAATACAGCTATAAAACCTCCCAAAATAAGTTGAGCAGTGAGAAATATAAGCAAAAATAAGAAAGAAAAAAGTAACACGGTCCAATATCCAGGAAAAAATCCGTGAAGCTTGAGGACTCGGTGACTCGACAACGTTCCCGCCAAAACGCTCATTTCAAAAAGTGAAATCGTTGAGGAACACAACCCAGCGCTACCGTAACCCGTCAAAAAGGATATGTGCTAAAGGTTCCGAACGTACTCATCGGAAAATGTGAATTTTGATTCGTGATATGGATAAGTGGGCGAGATGGCGCAGTGTGTTAGTGATGCTCTGTGCGGGGATAGTCCCCTCCACCTCCCAAGCGCCTTTCGAGTATCAATCAAATGGACGTCCAAAGAACACCCCGACCTGGTTATCCCCCGAACTGCAAGGAGGTCTACCCGACAACGATGTCTCACGACGTTTATGAAGGAGACGAACCCCCACGTAAGCGGTGCATGCGAAAAGACAAATTGAATGCTAGAAGGGTGGAAATCCGCATAATAAAATATGGAGGCGGGGCATAAGAAAATAAGAATGGAAAAGTAAGGCAATACCCATTGATGTAGAGCGATGTACAAAAATTTCGCGTCAGGCGGGACTAGAACCCGCACCTCACTCTTTACGGGAATGCCGTGCTCTATGCGTTACACCATTTGACGCCCATTTTGCACACGCTCTTTTCACGCTACAGCGCATCTATCTGTTAGCCGCCAGCCGTCAACGGCCTGGCCCGGGTAGTCGATCTCGACATTGGACCCAGTCCACGCTGACAGAAATTGGGTATTGAAGATCAAACGAAATCCTTTTTACTTGACCGCTTCTAGCGGTGTTATGATGTTACAACTAGATACCCAACGCATAGAGCACGCATTCCCGGAAAGAGTGAGGTGCGGGTTCTAGTCCCGCCTGACGCTAAAGTTTTGCACATTGCTCTACATCAATGGGTATCTAGTTGTAACATCATAACACCGCTGGGAGCGGTTAAATAAAAGAATTTCATTTAGTAAGACAATAAATATTAGCATCAGTCGGTTTTCATCTCACCTCACCCTTTTGAGTCTAATTTAAATATGGAGATTGGTGAAGTGAAACGAAGTAATTCACTACATCTCCCAAGTATAGCAGCTATTCACCGGATAGCTGCTAGTTTCCCTTTGATTCATGCTTGAGTTCGACTGCGTATCATCAAATGTTCAATGTTCTATTTGTAGATGATCGGCCTAATCGCCAGAGATTATTTCATCATCTCATTGAGGCGCGAGGGCAATATAGGAAACTATTCCACGAATAGATCCATAGCTTCGAATGTTTTTTAAACTCTCGCAATAAACATTACAATATAATTGTTAAGAATATTCAAAGCCCTTACCGCAAGTTTTTACGCCAGAGCCATACACGCGGGTTCCGGGGGTCTCGCCTCCCTCCTTGCTCCAAAGCAGGGCCTTAATGTGGGGCGTGGGCCACTGACGAGGGGGCGAGACTCCGAAACACGCGTGTATGGCTCTGGAGTAAGAATCTGGGTAAGGTTTTGAACATTCTCAACAGTTATATTCCACAAATAGTTCCCATTTCTATATTATCGTAAACCTTCTAGATTAACAAGAATTACTAGAACATAAAACTCAAGATGTCATTTAGTTTCAAATGACCTTTCCTAGAAACTATGCCATTGCTTTCCCATAGGCTTTTCCTTCATGCGATATCATCGCCTTATCACACAGGACATTTTGATTCCTTCCACATCAAAGTGTGCACTTGTAGCTTTTTATGCTCTGATCTTTCTTTCTCATCGGTTGTACGCTTGTATCCTTTTGTTCCTCTCAGTATTGCACCTTATCACAGAGAGCCTTCGCCGTCAATCCGTATGTGAGCCTGATTCTATTGTATACCGGAGGTGGTTCGGTAGTTAGGTAGATTCATGGGCCCAGCGTCCCACTGTTCCAGTATTCAGCCATCTTCGTTCGTGCTTATTCCCTCAACTACAAATCTTTACAGTATGTGTATTTGTATTGCTAATCTTGCTATACACAGCTATAAAACAAACGTGAGTTGTTTTCCATGCTCAAGTGAAAAAGACCCGCGTGGCGAATCATCACAAAATCGAACATTCTATTCCAAGTTGGTAATTACTGAGTATTAACGACTACATCGAAGCTCCATACTCCACTGCAACAGCCAATACGCCAAGATATACGGTAGCAACAAAGCGAGCTACTTGTTGGAACTAACTTTCTGTTCAAATATTTTAAATTCATCCTGGCAGCATACTTTAAGTCTTTTATGAGGCCTGTTATGGCACTCATAGAGTGGTGGTAGACACGTGTCTTGGTCTTCTAGCCTCTCAGTTGCACGATGCCTTTCGCTTCAGCCAATCCCTTCTTAGGTCATACACCTCCGAAATCGACGCCGAATTATTTACGTTCTGCGTACGGTAAAAAGATCACCGAGCCTTCTTCCAGAGTGATCAATGAAAGGCTGAAAATATGCTTCGGCATGTATTAACACTTTGACGACCACCGTTGATAGGCAGGCGGCGTCGCGCCGTCGCTTGCGCGGCACTCGCTAGCAGGGGCATCTGCGTCTTTGTGCGAAACTGTCGTTGTGCCTGAGTTCTGTTTCAGCAAGCGCCTTCATTTCGAGCTCCCGTCCCGGTTGGTGATTTAGACCGTGGGAAAATTGAGGGTGACAACAAAGGCAGACGTCAGTACTTATCTTGGGTATGAACACCCTTTCACTGGGATACTGTCACTACTGTTGTCACTATCACGACCACTTCACTATCACTGTCACCATCACTATGGCTGCCATCAACATTATCACTACCACTATCATCATTATCACCATCATCGTTATCACTAATCACTATTACTATCATCAACACCACTAATATCACCATCACATACCATCATTATCATTGTTATCATTACCGCCATCATCATTATCACTTTACCATCGTTATTACTATAATTATCATTATCACTTCCACCTACTATTATCATTATTACTATCATCAATAATGTTGAAGAATGAGTGGTCATCATGTTGCAGAGAATGAGTGGTCGGGCAAATGTGCCTCGGTGTGTAGTGGTAGAGCACGCGTCCCCAGATAGGATGAAACGCGGGTTCGATTCCCGCCTGAGGCTGTGTTTTGCCTCACCACTCAGTTCTCTCAGTTATATAACTATCATCAATATTATCACAATCATTATCGAGTGAAAGTATGATTCATTTTAACAGGTACAAGTTCGGCTGTTGGTCACTGCAATGTCTAGCACTGTTTGAGCGCCTTATAAGACCTCACAAACAGCTCAAAACAGTGACAATTATTATTACTTTTGTAAGAATTAGCATAACCGAAAGCTTAATCACTGTCACTACCATAGCCATTATCATTATGGCCAACATTTAGCGATGTAGTTTGTCGTTGGAAAAATAGTAAATATAGATGAAATATGGAAGATACAGATGTTCTCTCTTACTGAGAATTCTCTCTAGAAACTTTTCAATGAAATTCCACCATTTCCTGATGAAAATGCTCTCTCGCAACAGCCTGGATTCATTTCCTCAACAATCTGTCTGGAGTCTGCCTTCTCACAAAATTCGTCGCCTTTTTCAAAGGCAGCGACGCGCGACCATTACAGTAACTGATGAGATTTGACACCGCGCGGTATGGAACGAAACGTCCCACATGGTCCTCAAAGTGTTAACTATAAGCGAAGCCTTAAATTAGTGGATCGAAAATATTCAGACGATATATACTGGCGCAATAGCCGGTTAGCCAAGCAAACAACAATCGGCCATCAATCACTCGGTCATGAACGCCACGGTGATCCCTTCACAGTGTGCAGCAGTGTAAATAATTCGGTGCCGATTTCTTCATATGTAGGAGGTATATTCCTTTGCAAGGAAGTGACTGGACCAGAAAGGCACCTTGCTGTTAATGAGGCGTGAAAGGCCGCAACACATGTCTAGCACTTTATATGTGCCGTTACAGATCTCATGAAAGGCATAAAATATGCTGTCAGAATAAAATAATCTCAAACGAGGTCTCAATAAAGTCGATTAAGGTTACTTGTTTTTTTTCACTACGCCCTTTATCACAACTTACTATATGTATCCCATCACTTAACTTCAGTTCGTGTCTTCGCCTTTCTCCTTACAAAAACCTTCAAACACTCAACGTGTTGCTGATTGAGAATTCTTATCTTTGCTATGAATATCATAGAATGCCAGTCCAGACGATTCTCCACGCACTCTTGGAAAACATCGACGAAAGGTGTTTGTGGATCGATTGTAAGAGAGTACTGAGGTAGGCAGTCGAACCAGCGCCTAGCTATATCACCTCGTTTCCTGTTAGATTGTATCACAAACCATTATGCCCACCTCGTATAGCGTAGTGTGAGTCATGTGGTATCCTCTGACAATATGTTGTAGCCAGTGGATTCAAGTTGATCTATGCAATGATAGACATCTTGAAGTCAATATATAAGAGGGGATAGATTCCTTATGCAATAGTTTTTGAATTAGAGGATAATAAAGACTAGAGATCTCGGCGTTGATCAATCGCTCGGGGATGCGCCATGCATTCGTCTTCAATTTTTAACTCCGTTTGAAGTGATTGGATAGATTTATGGCCTTTACAATGATTCACGGTGGCCTCCCGCTGTATTGGGTCAGTGCTGCTTATCCTCCCAGACAAGTCTGAGACCACTCTGGTACCAATCTACCCATCCCAGAGGGATGGATGGATTGGTGAAGCATGAGAACAAGATCGACCATCGACCTTGCGTGCGACGCAGAGCATCTCTAACCGCTGCGCCTAATGCGCTTTCAATCCCGTAGACAAAAAAATCTCCGGTACTCTTATTTAATGTCAATCCCTGTGTTTCACCTCTTACTTTTTACTACCGTACTTCCGTCTTTGAAGACTTTCTTCATTTTATGTATTTTTTACCATAAATATATAAATATTTCCTCAAATTTTTCATTTTTTCCGTGCTATTTGCAGAAATGGTCAGTCACTGCAAGGACTAACAATAAGTAAGAGCGTCGAAGATTTTGTATATACAGGATGATAGGACATGAAATATATTGTAGAAGAGATGACGCGTATGAGGAAAACAAGCTGAGTTCAAATCGACAGCCATCATTGTTCATGGTATTCGGCTATGTGATGGAGAATTCTATCACAAAGCTAAATCATCTATGAATCTGCCAAATCAAGATTCGCGCTGCATAAGTTCATATTTGATGATTATGTTTGATCACAATTTTAAGTCATTCATTAGGAATGCTTAAAAGTTTCTATCATAGCTGTACCAAGAACTCGAACAGATTAAACCTGGACTTTCAACATTAGTAACTTCTAGAAAAACCCAGTTACACTTCGACTGTTGTCTAACGATGCTATGTAAATCCATCTGTGTTAACTTGTTAGATGTTGATAAGCGAAAATAGTGAAATCACATATCAAACACGACGTGTTAAAAGTCGTGCAAATTGCCTCGATAGCTGTTTCCGAGCTCAACCGTTGATGGGAGTTTAAGTGGCCAGAATAGATCAGAACACGTGGCGATTTTCATCTCATTTTGATATTTTTGGATCATACTTTTGACACTTTATTGATCCGTCTTCACTTTTTTCACTATGTGGGCCTCAGTACTTCTAGCATTCAATTCTTTCGATCATATTCCTCTTGTACGTCGTAGAATACTGGTTGAGCACGTCTCGTTGCAATCTCGAAAATAGCCTGGCTGTGGCGTTCCATAAGGCGTTAATGTTTATGGCGCGGACGAGAGTGGGGGGTGCGGAGTGGAGTTCGGCTCGACGCTTGGATTACATACCCGACTAAAAGTTTCCACTTCGACAAAACTTCTGATAACAGAACTTCGGTGTCCTTCTTGTTTGCTTTTGGTCTTTTCAAAAAACTAATTGCAATAAAATCACATTGTTTCACTGTGTTGTTCAATATTTGTGTCCACTCCACCAGGAGCTTCTGACTCTTTATTCCTGTCTAGAGGAAACTTCATGATTGTTTTCAATTATATCACCTGCTCATGTGTCTACGTTAAAGGGTCTTATGTTTAATAACCACCATATCCCACACTAGAATTGTTTACATAAGCAGCTGAGTATTTTAGGGTGCATAACTGAGTCGACTAATTGTCACATGACGCTCAAAAAAAATTGCAGTAAATGCCTTTCATTTCAAGTGGTTAACGTTACCAAACAGATATCTTCAAAAGGATATGCCATATCCAGTCAATAATTTGTGTAGGACATGCTGTGTCGAACGTGGCTCATAAAGATCTGTTTTCTGCACAATTTACATCACATATCGAAGATGGCTTGGATATCTCCGCTCTCCTTTGAGCAGAGAATTTGAACACTTTGGAACAGCTTTTTGCTGTGATAAGATCATAGATCATTACTCAGATAACAAAGCCAGATATTGCCATGAGATTACTAGGCATTCAGCGGTTTGGCGTCAACCGCTTTGGAAGCTACGTGGTTTCCCTGACTAATTTGTGTCAAAGTCCATATATGGTGTTTGAGTTATCGGGCAAAGTGACCGATGTGGGTCTTATGTGATGCATTTTCTATTCGGCCCTATATTGTTCCGCGTAAAGCTTCCTAACTGTACAGTTACTGGGCCTGGCAAGCCATATCGCCATTGGTCATAGTTAAGAAAAAGAAACCTTGATAATCACACATAACCAATATGTAGGACTCAACCAGAAAAGCTCTTCTCTGTGCTCAAAAATATAAAGAGAAACATTCTCTCGAACGTCTTCGTTTACGATAAATTCAGTGGCAATTGACTTGCTTCAGTTCTGGTCATTACGATAAATTGTGCTCATATAAATCAGGCGGGCATAACAAACGCAGGAATAGACTGAACTACACTAAACTTACTTTTTTAGCCCTTTTAACTACTCAACTACTTTAGTAAACTCTTTTAACTACTCACAACGACGTGGCCGCTGCCACGTGCCCACTATAAAAAAGTTAGCTGTGACATCAATAAGTAGGTTGGGGTAAAAGTCCTGAGAAAATGCTTATAAATTCTGGGTGTTGGCCATTTTGTGTTTTCGGGCTCATTTGAAAGCTCGTATTCTCCCGCATTGATTGGTGTATAATTTATCTACTTATTTCGAGATGGAGTTAACGAGCGCGCGAATGGTTGTTGATGATAGACGAATGGGTGTTGGTTTCAGATGCAACGGTGGCAAGTGAGCGAATCGACTGGCTTGGGTCGAAGACACAGTTGGCAAAAGTACGGTGTACAGGTGGTTCAAAAAGTTTGACGAAGGTGGTTTGGAAGATTAGCCGCGTACAGTTCGTTTAAAAGAGTTGATCGTCAAGCTGTGCTTAAAATGACTGAAAAAATCCCTCTTTGACAACTCAGTCATTCACTTCTTCAACAGCAAGAAATCGCAATTTTATACTGGCGGAATCGATCGTTTGCCGGAGAAGTGGTAGGAAGTGCTTGAAGCTGAAGGGAAGCACTATGACTATTAGTTTTTGTCTTTGTTCGGGTGTGATAGGTGCATAAATAAATGTTTTACAAGCATTTCACAAACCTTTTTCCCCAACCTATTATTGAGGACGACTACGTAAGTCTCTCGATCGGCCGCACTTTCGGATTCATGAGTGGAATCCACTTGGATGGACTAGAATTTCGAAATGAAAGTTCTAAGCAGCAGATCGACATCAAAAGTAACCTTACACATTTAAACCATTCAGAGCATGTTATGCCCTTTCGGCATACACTAAATAGTTCTCACAGAACAAATTAACTAGGTTTTTTTTTCAAAGACCCTGACCATACGGTAATCATTTCATTCTCCATGCGTCTCTTTCCAAAACTTCTAAGAAGTCCTGCATTTAAAAGCCAAGAAAGGTTAACCCGCGATTTGAATACTTAAAGAGTAATTCCAATGCCGTTTCATTAAAGCCGATCCATTTTTGTTTCTCAACATTCTATTCATTTTTATTTACTTATTTCTTTCTGCGTTCTGTATTTCAAAGTTAATCATGAATATGTCGTTGAGAAAATTCTGTTTCTTTCCTCTTGTCCTAACTCTAACTAGCTATAGCATTTCGTTGGGGGAAATTTGGATGAAATGAGTGTTACTTTCAAATGGCTGTCACTCGTCATATTTTCCTGCTGTGTAGAAAAGTTTAGCGATCGATTCATCAGAAGATATGGCTAGAAATCTATGTTACACATCGCAAGGCATACACATCAAATGAAAAGATCACTTCGTGCCAAGGAACTTGTAGGCGACGACGTGGCGATTGGGAACATTGTATCGGTCTGCCAAGATGTCGTGCTTAAACCTGCAAAATCTCAGTACGAGGAATGAACAAAAAACCAAACCATGCGAAACTTATACAGCTAACCCTGTTGAGCTGTATGACCTTTATCAGCCATGAACAACTTATAGTATTGGTGAGAGTGCTGTGTAGGAAGTAACGGAAAATTACTAAATCAACAATTTCCGTAAAATTTACATGCACTGGTTAATGGCTGTAGAAAAAAAACCGAAGAGGTTGACCACTTCAATGGATATGACGTTCATGTTCGAATCAGGATCCATGCTTTGCTCGTAAATCAGCATTCTTGCGTTTATGTGGCCATATTTCACATCGTACCCTACCGTGAGAAAAAATTCACCTTTTCTATCAGGTTGTTCGATAAGTTTTGGCACTAGAACAATAAACATCAAATTTGCCAATGATAAATGATTAAAATTGCATGACTTCGGTAGGGTTCATTTGCGCATAGTCCTGCGAACATTTTGGTAGGTACTTGCCTTACTTGCTCTGAAGTGAAGCTGTCGCGAAAACGAATCCGCTTGCTACTTTAGCACGGAAAGCGCGCAGGAGAAATGCTAGTGCAGCGGCGCGCAAGAATAATGGAACTTGAGGCGATTATAGGGTTGCAGAAACGAAGGCAAGGAAGTGGTTCGCAAAGTTCACAGCTGGAGAGACTAGGCTGGAGGATCAGCCGCGCTTGGGGCCGTCCATAGGAAGCTTCATTAATCTTTGTGCGACGTTTCACTAGCTTTTCCCCTACGCACCGCTTCATGAGCTTTTTCTCCTACGCGCCAATCCTGCATGAGTGGCAAGCAAGTTTATTCCCGCGACAGCTCCATCATAAAGCAAGTATAGGCAAGTTGCATACCAAAATTTTCGCAAAAGAAATGTGCAGGCAAATGAGCGATGTCAAAATCATGCAGTTCCAACTACTTTTGGTCAATGAATTTGGTGTTCATTGCTTTATTACCGAACGACCTGAAACTTAAATAGCATATGTCATGGGTTCTACTCGTATGAACGGCTTCAATTTGAATAGGTTGTGATATTCAAAGTTTACACAGTTCAAGAACGCCACGAGTAGGTGCATGGTTCTAAACAGATCGAACACGTCTAGGTAATTAGCGAAAAGCTGGTAATCCTACTGTAAATGAATCGCCATCATACTAAAATTGAAGAGCCTTAGTGCTTAATTGGGCGTAATCATGCGAGTGATTGAGAATGCTTCAAGTTTGTGATACTTAGCCATGCAGAAGACATTCTGGCGAGTTTCCATCAAGATTTGAGGAACATAGTTTAACATGGATTGACTTGTGAAAGCTAGGATATAGCGAATGCTGAGCAACCGATTTTCACTGATTTTTGGCAGTCATGATTTTGCATCATTCCAGCCAAGCAACAAAAATCGCTTTAGCAAATCTTTATGTTTGAAATAGGGAATGGCGTGAAATCATCGTACCTTTCCAGTCTGCCCATGATGAAAAGTGTGCGATTCGACTCCACCGTGACCATAACCTCGAGGTCCGAACAAGGCGCCATAACATCGGTTGCAGTATGGCTTTCCGTCACGCTAAAATGAACGTGCGTACGTTAGCAGTAACATTATGCGTAAGAAAATTAGAAGGATTCAATGGACACCAAAAAACTGTAGAATTGATGTCGTTAAATTTTAGACCCTTTAGTCACGTTATGAACGGCCGCTTTCAAAGAGAGAATATTGGTAATTCCCGATTTCTATCCGCAACTATCAAATCATAATCTCAATTACCGGACTTTCTCAAATCAACCCTATTGATACTCTGCCCAAGCATACTTGTGAAGCACTGATAAAGCAGATTTCATATGTTCATACAGTACTTTAAAGGCATCCCATAACAATGCTTATATCGGGGATGATACGAAGATTCAATGGGCTCACTCTACATGGGGGCATTCAGCGCCTAACATCGTCTAACGAGCATTGATCTGAGATGTTGTTGTAGTCTAGCGATGTAAAGGCACTTCATGAAGTCCGTTGACAAACGCTCAGCTCACTAGACTCCAGTAGATCTCAAACAACTGAACATTTGTTGAAATGTAGAGCAAGCGCGTTATGAAACTTGACGGGTCACTATGGCACAGAAAGGCTTAATCATTTTGGTTCCGATCGTAACGAATAGGGACATTAATGCCACTCGCGATTATAACATGTGTTTGATGAAACAAAAATCGATGATAAATCACGTCAAAGTATTTATTCTGCAATCCAGGTCAGGTACATAATCACAGGTGTTTCTCCATAGAATTCAGTCTAATAGCGATGCAACTGTCGACGAAAAAAAGTTGTCCAACCAACCTCTGAGTGTCCTCCAGCAGCAAGTGTCTTCTTGCATGCTTCATTTTCGCATCGGAGACACGGTCTATGCCAGTCCTTGCCAATTGAGGTTACTCGTTCAGCTGCAACAAATGAGATAATCATCGTTTTAGCCATCTCAGAAATATATAACCAAAGATTTGATCTGGACTCAGCCCTCAAATCTATTTCTAAAAAGCAAAGGATTTCAAGCTGTTAATGTTGTATTTTTCGGTGTCCAACAGGAAAAATTCAGAGCTTCCTGTCGATAACGACAATATGTGATAATATTGAGCAACGAAGACTGCACAACTACCGGAAGCAAGCTCTTACCGATTGCAATAAGTGTTAGAAAGAAAGAAGTACTGAAGAAACAACGGCACTGCAGTATTTCATGAGAGTGATTACTGACCAACAAATGAGACAATACCCAGTGATGCAGAGTAATCTACTAAACCTTTGCGTCATGCGCGACTCGAACCGAGATCTCACTCTATCCCGGAATGCGTGCTCTAACCCGTTGCAGTACTGACGTCCATCACTCTTTTTACGCTACAATGCATCTATCTGTCAGTAACCAACCGCCAAGGGTATGACAAGGGTAGTCGGTATCGACAATGAACTAGTCACGCTGACAGATATTGGGTAGTAGATGATCGGACGGAATTCTCATTATTCAACCGCTTTGAGCGGTTGTATGATGTGAGCGCACTACCGGATCGAGTGAGATGCCGGTTCGAGTCCCGGCTGACGCAGAAGTTTTGCGCAACACTCTAAATTACTGAGTATAAATGGAACATTATATCACCGTTCGAAGGAGTTAAATGAGAAAAATTCTACTTGGTAATCAAGATGAAACAATAGTCACAACTTTCTCAGAGCCTGTGGTCAAGTATTTCACTAATACCCCTTATTTCTTCGACATTCTTAAGCTAATAACCTAGAGCGGACAAGTTCAAGTTGAAAGATGTGAAAATGTTCATATGTCACTCCTTCGAATAGATGCTATGGAGATATGAACGAGAAGTAAAGCGAGATGTGGCGACAAGACTCCCGTTTAACAAATTGGCGGCTACCCTATGATCATACAACAATTATTTTTCCGTGTAACAAAGACCAGTTTGCAATGTGAACGCAAAGATAAAAATCGACTGTTTTATAGTGTCGATTAATAGAATTAGTGAGCTAAACTTGTTCACAGTTGTATTTACCTCATTACATTCAGTGCGGATCAGGCTTTGGTGCGAGCCTGAAGGGGAAATCGAAGCTCCATTCTTTGCGCACGAGCTGCTTGAGAGAGATCTCGGCGCTCAAACTTCTTACGAAAGCGCGTCTGCTGATAAAGCCATGTGACACTGATGCTAGTAAACTAGATGAGGGAAAAGGACATCTCTAAGTCCGATAGGCTGGCTGTGTCACATAAGTAATCACCATCTGTAAAGCTCGTATGACTTGATAGGGAAATGGGCCACATTGCAAAGCTGGATTCTGCTTTGGTTGAATGCTGCGTACACTCTATGGCGCACGTGGGTGAGTAAAAAGTCTTTTAAGTGCGTCAATCATATGGTCTCTAGATTGATCTGTAATTTCTTTCTTCCCTTTTTTCCTTTATCAAAACTCAAGAATTGAACAATGATGTCGAGAAGCCCAATGAGTCCCATCTTCTTCTGCTCCCACGGAAAATAAACACAAAAAGGGCCACACAGATATAGCGCTCTAATCGAATGCTCTCTATGAGTGTGTTGTGGTTCGATGACGGTGACAAATCTGTTTTCTAGAGTTGCAATGGGCATTTAGGTTTACAAAAATTCACCTATTTATGAGAGTGTCACTTCTTTTCGGGACTTTCGGTATCTACTTCTTCCTTTCTCTTCGTCATGATATGCAAAGAGACTGGTATGTGAAGTTTTGACGACAGAGTTTGCATGGTATTTCATCAGTAAAACGTGTTAACGCCATTTGATACCAATTATCAACATTCTCTTCTAAAAGCGAACTTTGCGATCGTACCGTCCATTCTAATATAAATCAATCCTGGTCATAGATGCGTAGAACAATTTCTTCTCAATATTGCTAGCTAACTAAATGATCAGTAAATTTTCGCTAATTCCATTGTTACATGACATGATGTATCTATAAGTCTAACAAACTATGCCGGAACTAGTTGCCTTGTTTATGTTTTGAAAGGGAGTGACTAAAATTTACGGACACGAATGCATTTAAATCAATGCACATCGTGACGAATGTGTTCAATATTGGTCACAGTTCAGAACGTAAATAATCGTTGTTAAGCGCAAGAGTACATAAAAAGTAGATTGAAGCTTGACGTACCGAAATAAACGGGTTTATTGCAACGTGGACAGTTTGGCATTTTGTATCGGAGGTAGAACTAAAATGAAAGAATACGACGCTTCAGAAAAAAACTACCGTTCGACAACGATGAAGTGAAAATGTGGCTGAGTAGTGAGCGAAAAATGAAAACAAATCTAGAACATCTTGATAAGCTTCAACGATAAACGATCTTATGCAGTTGCACAATCGTACTCCAACAGAACTTCAAACCAGCCTTATCTGAGAAAGATCATTAAACCTTCGTATCCACTTCTTATTCCGTCCTACAATCTCCTCAAAATCATGCTAATCAACAAGAGATCATTTTAAACGTAAGTTCACTAAGAGATGAATGAATAATCGACAGCACACTCTTAACAGCTTTACTAAACTCAGCACTGGAGATCAATTGGTAGGCAAACGTCCATTCAACTAATATCACGATAGGGACTCAAAAGTGAACTTCCACGGACGCCAAATATATCAACTCAGCAGGTTTCACGCTAAGAAAAAATTATGAACTGTTTTCAAACATAACGACGGATTCTGTCAAATTAAAAATTACAAAAACGTTCCGTAAAATTATTTTCTTTTCACAACATTGTTGCATATCATCTTGAGATTTATTTCCAATTCCACATAGCAATTACGAGATATACTGAAATTTGAGCGTGGTCTTGAGAAAACTCTCAAAAAGAACGGTATAATATATTGTAAAATACCAGCAAAGAGCAATCGAGTGCACAAAACTGCTGTTCGAGTGATTTTCACTTGACAGCAGTGCAGTGTAAGTTGTTCGTCGAGCTAACTAACTCTTAGTGTGAGGACTGGAGCACCCACAGACGATTGGCTAAAAGACGTAGGGTTCTGCCCGATTGACGAGACTATCAAGGTCGAAACACTTGTATCGGGCTGTACAAAGCCTATTCAACAGATCACATGGCAGGTTCGCTCAGATAGCAATAATTAGATATTTCCGCTCCAACATTTTTCTATGTAACATATATACTAAGATAATGATACTGATGGTTTTAGATCGATTTCCACGACGATCTTGAAGTACAAAAAACGATCGTTTGTTTTCAAGAGTGAAAACTTGGACATGAAACGACGATAAAAGCTTAAAATGCCATCGAAACATCAGCAGAAAGAAGCGCTCCTGACCAAAACAAGGATAACTTGTGAGGTCTCGCACTGGAACAGGAGTCATTAGAAAAGATGAATGCTTGTTATTAGCAATTAGATATTAATTTGAAAGGTTGCAGAAAAGCTCAAGAATCGATTAACAATCGACCGTTTGGAAAACAGTAGAAAAATAAAAATTTGCAGTAAATAAGTGAGCAATATGTTTGATATCTGCGGTTGAAAAGAAAGTTCTGGGGCACTTTAATAAGCATGGGATAACTCTATGCATTTTACTCTCATGGGAAAACTACAGTTTCTTATAAGGGATTTTCTTAGTGTATGCTTAGATATTATTCGTAATTCGCTTTCACTTTCTTACAAGCCTTCACCATGTCCAACAATACATTCGAAGTTCGTGTTTCACTGCGTCATTATTGGAGAAAGGTAGTTTAACAGCGAGCTGCAGTCGATGAAATCAACAAAGTTGAAGGGAAAGAGCAACAAGCAGATCTGCTGCTGGACACTGGCTTTAACGCTTCAATCTGAAAATCTTGACCCCGAAATCTCGTTCAGGATGTCCTACAAAGTTGAACGACGAAGATTTTGGTCAACGAAATGCGTGTTTTGATGCAGCAAGACAATGCCAAACCGCACACTGCCGAAAAGACTAAAGACAAGTTTGATGAATTGGACGGAGCCGAAGTTTGGCCGCAACCCGCCTACAGTCCACATTGCGCTTCATTTGACTTTGGTCTTTCCCGATCAGTGCAACACTTTTCGAAGGGTCGCCGTTTTGAATCGTTTGATGAAGTTGAGGAAGCATGTCAAGAGTGCTTTGCTTTGAAGTTGAATGAATGGATGGCAAAAAGTTGTAAAAAACAAACTGAAGAATAGTTATTGTTTTTGTTTGGAATTCATGCATAAACTTTCATTTTTTACAGATGCTCCAGAGGTTTCTTTCCAACCTAAATATGGCAGGTAGGCGAAGCTGTCATGGATCTCATGCCGCTCGTCTTTTATTCAACAAAAATGAATAATTTCTCGATTTCATGAAGCATAAGATGAAAAAGAGATCTTTTACGACAACCGACGACATTCAATTCAGTACGGTGTATGTACTGCGGTGTAGCATAGTAGCTGGAAACGCTTTGAATTACACGTGGTCACTGGTTAAACCCCGTACTTCGCGCAAACTAAGAAGTATAGCAGCACTGATAAGTATTACATGGGTAGGTCACCGCGAGTTATTGTAAAAGCTGGATCGCATTTGATCACGTCTAACGATGCCAAACAAAGTCGAATGCGAAGTGTATTCCTCAGAAAAACTATAGACCAATGCTACATTTTCCATTCCTCATGTACTTGGGGAGAAAAAAAAGAAAAAGCCCGGTGTTCGTACATTGGAACGCTCAAGCACGCCCCTCCGAACAGAGTGCATAAAAAAGATGAGCTGAGCTATGAAACACTAGTTCGCTCATTGTATCCGTGAGAGCTCTCGCTATCCAACTACCATATTTAACACAAATTTTAATAGATATTCGTCAAGAGAATTTCGAAAAACGAAGACGTGCTAAGAAAATAGGATGTATAAGAACATAGTGCGATTTCGACATTTTGAAGTGATTTGTGCAATGAAATTGCGTGAATTTAATATCGTCCAATTGCGCATTCTTTTGTGAATAATTTAATATACAAAATGCCTATTTCTGCTCTAAGATGGGCCTGTCTTGGGAACAAATTCGCTTGCTACTCATGCACGGATGACGCGTAGGGGAAAATGCTAGAGAAGCAACGCGCAAGATTGATGGAGCTTGGGACGATGATAAGGTTGCAGAAAGGACGATTAGGAAGGGGTTCGCAAAGTTCAAAGCTCGAGGGAACATTCTGGAGGATCAGTAGCGCTCAGGCCATCCACAAAAAGTTGATCGTCATGCTTTCTTTGAGATGGTCGAAGAGAATCCATCAACGATATGCTGAATGCTAGCCGAAGAATAAGAATTATTATCAGGCATATTGAGATTTGAGCGTGGTGTCAAGAAACACTTGAAAAAAAAAGGTATGAAATTTTACGATCACCAGCCAAGGGCAATTGAGTGTACACCGCTGCCTGTTCTATAATTCTATCACTTAAGGGCGCTTGTAAACGTTCAACGTAAAGCGTAAATCTCCGAGGGAACAAACTGAACGAAAAGGCACCGCGCAACTAACGAGGCTGCAAAGCTGAAGCACGTGTATTGCACTGTATACGTGTCCATAATACGTGTGGCTTTAAATAATCATCAGGCATATTGAAATTTGAGCGTGGTTTCAAGAAACAGTGGAAACGAAAGCTAGCCGATAAGTTTGATTATTTGTAAATTGCTGATCTCTTATCCAAAAAGTGACAGGAGGCTACCAAGGTCGATGGAGAATACGTTGATTGTTAATTCTGTTTTTTGCAGAACTCATCGCTTCCGAACTTTCACCTATTCACATTACTGGCAAAAACTGATGGATTCAGATGGCTGCCTTTCCCAAAGAGTTCTTGTTTCAGCCAAATTAAAATGATTGAACATAGTGGTATCAATCCGCATTAATATTTGTATTAAAAAAAACTAGGCTTATCACAGATGCCTAATTAGTTCAAAAAAGCCTTGCATTCTGAACGATACCCTTGGCGATATGATTATTACAAGAGAAATGCTCATGGATTGCTAGGATATTCTACGAATGGATACAGCAACAAGTATATAATTCAGCTAGTGAGTTTCAAAAGTTATGACGGCTGATGTAATTCAGAGACAAGATCAGAGATTTGTAACAGAAGACACCTCATAGTGAGCTCAATTCATGGGGCTCTCCTCATCTGTCAATATGAAGTGAGTTCGACCTAGCTCAATTAGGTTCAGTGATGTTTTAAAGTCAACAGATCAGTCCCGTTAACGGATGATTGCTTACAGAATCAGCTAGATTAATACACAGCTAAGAGAAAGGTAAAACTAAGGCCTAGGTGATGTACTGATTAACATTTTGGCACAAGGAACAATAAGTGCAAGTTTGAAGCTGAGATAAGGGTTTTGCTATTCCTTATCGTAGGCAGCTTTGAAAAAAGTAGGCTGTAAATAAACTCTAAAGCAAGACCAAAAGGTTTAGAAGCACCGTGGAGTGATTGTGGTGCTCGTCGCGGCACCAGTGGAACCGAGCTCCAACCCCAACTTTTTCCGGCAGTCGACAAAAACGCCCAATAGAACGACACAGCCAGGCTATCCTAGAGATTCCAAGGAGACTCACTCAACCAGTATTTTACGAAGGTCAAGATGAAGATGAAAAACGAATCGAATGCTAGAAGTTCTGGAATCCGCACAGTGAGGAAAAAACTGTGAGGACGGATTAATAAAAAAAAAAGCAAAAATATCATAAATTATTTTAATGTTCATTTCTCGCTCAATGTTTTGCTACTAATAACGTTCTGCTTGCTGTTTATATAATATTGATTTTAAACTATGAAAAAGATGCTGGACAGTACAAAAAGTAATAGCGATTTCGGACTGTAAGTTTGAATGGGTCGTAAAGCAGCAGTCGTAGCTTGTGACATCAACAAGGCATTTGACCCAGCAACTGCTAATGAGCATACAAATCAGCGGTGGTCCAGTAAGTTTCGTAGAGGAGACTAGAGCCTTGAAGATGAGGATCGTGGTCGACAGTTTTGGAAAGTTGACAACGACGAACTGGAAAATGCTTCCACAGTTGTACATTCTAAAAGTTCTTCGATCGCGAAACGCCGATTTTTAGGCTACAAGAATAAACAAACTTATTTCTCGTTGGCAATTATGTACTGACTGTAATCGTTTCTATTTTGATTACTGGAGATGAGTTTAAGCCTAGTTAAAACAATTCTAAAAATCACAATCTGGAACCCTCATTACTTTTACATTTACAATATTTTGAGTGCCTTTTCTTCACCATCGGTGTCACCAATTACTCATCATAAGAAATAGCAGGCTGACTTTATACATCGGCAGGCCACCACGATAATCGCAAAGGCCAGATATGCATTCAGTCATCTCTACCGATGCTTGAGGAAGACGAATATGCGGCGCATTCCTAAAGACTGAGACTTCGCCTTGATCATTACGCAAAACTATTAATGATTGGTAACGCCGAGGTTGGAAAAAGGCGGTTTTCAAAACATACATCGAAAATGTAGGTCTTGAAAAATCACTGAAATGAGCTAGTCCGTTTCAAATACAATTTCCTACACAGTTTTGCACTGCTGTAAAGATCTAATAAAGATATTCTATGAATTGATAGTAATGAAGATGGTCTCTTCGAATCATGCACCTAATCGGATGATGAATTCTTGCGGAGAATTTAAAAAGCAGTTCAGGACGACTTCCGCTATGGACGTCAACGACGATGACGATTGAATCGGGAGGCGCAGTGAGATAGACGGCGAACAGTTAATTTCATAGCATAAGGAGTCAGATCAAATTGTTCTAATTGACAGCAGTTCATTAGGGCTGCTGTCACATCTCAATTTATCAGACAACACCTACGCAAAAAAATGGGCTGTTACATGTGAGATAACGACCTAGGAGACGGAAGAGAGGTGCTCTTCCAGAGATGGTGCTACGTTTCATAAATGCACTAAATTATAGTGCAATAAGTGCGCGACAGCAAGATGATAAGAGATGCCGATGGAACATAATAGTCTTCGAAAAAAATAGACAGAGTTTTAGGAGAATCAAATCTCCTCTCTGGCACAGACATCATCCCGAAGTCGTCTTATTAGTTAGTTATGCACAATGATAGCAGAATAAGTATTAATGATTGATTGCAAGATTATAGAAAATTACAAATACTGGATTTACAAACCTAAGTTGTTTTCTCTGATGTCATTTGAAAAGTGACACAACAGAAGCATTACATAATATCTAGAAATTCCGAGCGAATACCATGGAACTGAGATAAAATGGCCTTCCGGAATGACGAAAAGTCAAAAGCTATACTTGACAGCTTTACGGTTTCGTCATTTCTCAAAAGGTGGATGTTCCCGCAAACAATACTCTAAAACAGCGTATGCTTTGATTACGGCACAAAATTCTCATGTGTAATTCATTGTTTTTCTGATGAGCGGACACGAGGTTGTTAATATCAAGATTTATGGATACAATACTATCTGGAGTTTCGGAAGTTTCTTCAGAGGCTGGGAAGGTCTAATTAGTATCGTTTGCTCGTTTGCACATTAAGCTTATAAACAGTAAGATACTCAACATTTCTAATGTTTTCACTGTCTTTTTTGCAGAGTTATGATGTTTATAATATACCTCAGAGAATTCGGTGGTGAGCAAAAATTAGTTGAGTTAGAGACAGGAAACATCTAAAAAAAAACGCGCTGTCTACTGTGCGAACAAGATTTTGCATATCAAGTTTTTTTTCTGTCGAAGTTACGAAAGTGTTTCAGAAGTAGATTGCGCGTTTATATGACCCTTCCAAGCTCTATAAAAGACGAAAGCGAGGAAAGGTCAGCCACTACTGTATTGAACAATTAATGCTGTTAATTACCTCATATCCGCTGGTCAAGAACAAGCGATTCATTTTATCATTGTTTAGTTCACGATCACTTAACAGATGTACCGCATTCCTGGCGCTCGGATGTCATAAAGTTTCTAGGTATGTGTCGGATATAATGGTCTATTTGGAGAAATGAAAAGCATGAAACAATTCCATAATATGGAGACGTCATCGAGGATGCGTTGGCAGTGAATGATGTGTGATTAGACTTATGAAGGACGAACAATCCAGTGAAGAAAATGTCTCCATTACTGGTCAACGCACGTGTAGGAGAAATTGTTCGCTGAAAAACATCCCAGCTTGGCATCGACTAGATTTCAGACAAGAAAAAACGTGAGACATCTGTTAGAAAGAAGTGTGAATCGTACCCGGGTGCAGCGAGCCGTCTAACTACTTTGGAATGAATCATTGCCGTTTTTTCATTATAGTGCTACAGTTCCAAGTATAACTACACATACCTCTCATTTCGACTGTTTACTCAAAACCACGCTCAAATTTCATTATGCCTGATAATTATTTTTGAGCCATGCATGTGGTCTATTATTACTTATACAGTGCAATCATGCGTTTTGGACTAGCAGCCACATCAGTTGCACAGTGCTTTTCGTCTGAGTCAGTTCCTTTTGGGGAGAACCCTCTTAGATGATGTAGGAATCGCAGACGTACTCTTGACGTTCGCCATCGAATGTCAGATTCGACTAAATGAGCAGTGTTGCACTTTCGATTGCTCTTGGCTGGTATTTGTGAAATACCACACCTTCCGTTTCGAGTGTTTTCTGAAGATTACGCTCAATTTTCAATATGCGTGATGATTATTTTTGAACCATCACGTGGTCTGTTAATGACTATCAGGCATATTAGAATTAGTGTGGCCTTAAGAAAACACTTGAGATGAAAGGTATGATATTTCACAAATACCAGCCAAGAGCATCGAATGTACAACACTGCTCGTTTAGTCGAATCTTTCACTTAATGGCGAGCTTAAAAAGTACGTCTGCGATTCCTATATGTAAGGGGGTCTCCTGCAAAAGGGATTGGCTCAGACGAAGGACAATGTTCTACTGACGAGGTTGCGAGGCCAAAATAACTGTATCGCACTGTATAAGAGCCATAGCAGATCCTGTGAAGGCTCAGAATATGCTACCAGATTATGTTGTTTTGAGCGAGATCTCAAAAAACACTCGAAACAAAAGGTATGAAAATAAATTATTCAGAGAATGACCATCAGTAGAAATCTAAAGGAGAATCCATATGATATAGGATATTAATGAGGGAAATTTGGCTTACGAGCTGTATAAACTGATTTAATGTCATATTAATTGAGTTTGCTGCAAGGTTTAGCCGATAGTGCTCGGTTTTTCAGACAGTAAGAATACCTTCCGTTTTGTCAACTTCAATTTCGATATAGTACTTTCAAAAAAAGAAGAAGAAAAATATACACTTCACTGTGAATTTTCGAGTTAAAATTTTTTGCTTCCATGGTGACGGGTACTGTATTTGATATAATTAAATTTGAGTGAAAAAAAAAACAAATGTTTCAGCTTTGTGATTGCAATGAACTCTGGAAGTGAACCGCCACAAGGCGATACTATTCATTATCAACGTTTATTGAGTCAAGGAACTGATAACATTTTTTCGATACAATCTTGTTTCTGAAAGGTAGAGAATGTGAATGAGTGGCGTAAAGATTTGAGGTGGGAGATTCACCACCACGAAAGATGTACGTACACTAGACGATCGCATATGAAGCAAATTCATGGTCGGAAAACTCATATAAAAACTGGGTAAAGACAAATTAGCAGTTCAGAACAACTGAATCGAAATGAAAAACCGAAAAAAAGTTCACAAATTGGTGTATCATAGAACAGAATAATAATGTAATAATATAATAATGATAAAATAGAATAGCAAGTATACGTTGTTATACAGTCGTCTTTTTAATTTCCGCTGTTTGAGATAAATAAGCTCTTTCATGCCGGATATTTGAAATGCAACTCATAACTGATTTCGTATGCCGACCAATAACACTCTGTGTATTTACTATAGAATAACTATGGGCTCAAATACTCATGACGGATGTTTGGAAATCGTTAGACGGAGCTCACTTACTAAAACTTTCCAAATATTAGGAATACTGGCACGACTGAAAAGTCTTGTCTGAGAGCCATCAAATGAACAGGAGTCGCGAGAGCTCGCCCATTTTTTGAGCAAATAAACTTGTATATTATTAACGAAACCTATCAAATACAATTATCACTTCAAATTATAAGCATTAGTAGAGCTGAGAGTAGTAAATCTGTAATCGAAGTTCGATACAGCAGATTTGCAAAGGATCGACGCAGCTAAAAGCGCAGTATTTCACTTGCCACATACGCATTAAATCCAATGCATGTCGCTCAGAATATTGACTTAGAATTCTCCTAGAATCCCAGAATTCCTAGAAGCACATTCTTCCTTACTTTGAGAACTAAACTCTTTCAGGAAGGAGTGCAGCTTTCTGGTGACCTTTCTCGTTGGAAAAACTTTTCTTAGAACTTTTCAGTAACCATGTAAAAGCTTAACTTTCGGCGAGTCCAATATATTTAAATGTTGAAAAGCCTTTCATATTGCGCTGTAGCAGCAACAATAACAATTGTTTCATGCTCAATTTACTGTGCCTGCTTGGCTGAAATCTGTGGGCCCTAGGTGATTTATTGGTAGTCATTCGGAGCGCGAATCTCGACAACTTTTATGCTAGAATTGGTTTTCGAAAAAGTTCATATATTAGTCTGTCAGAGTGAAAAAAGATTACATTCACACCCAAAATAGTTAACTCGAGCTTCAACATCACAGCGTATTTATCTAACATGGTGACAATAAAAGTTCACAACTGTTGAACGATAGAACAAAGTCTCTTCCACAGCCCTGATACAAAAAAAATCTGAAAACTTTTCCGGAACAGGAAGAAATGGTTTTCCTCCGTTGGTCTCACTGTGTTTCAGCCCCTTGGGAAGAAAGCGCTTTTGAATTCAATTTTTCAGAATTCAAGCAGTCATTCAATATCTTAAATCTCACTGCGCTTTTTATTTCAAAGTGAAATTCTTCCTACGCTGTGACGGCAAAAATAAAATCATGTTCCACATTTCGACATTTTCCGCTGAACAAAGCTTTTCCTTGAAAATCCAGTAATCGTTCATTAGCCTGAATCTCGGCAATTTCAATGGCATTCTCGAAGTAATCGTGAAGGAACATCGTTATCGTACTGAGGGCTTAAGCTTTTGATATATATTTTACATTGCCAAATAAACACGCTAATAAGCCTAAGCCTAAGCAAAAAAACGTGAGCCTAAACCTAAGCAGCCTATTGCTATATGCGATAAGTGTATGATCGTGTAGAGGAATTCATCAAGATTCAGGGTCAAATATTTTATCTAGAATTTTTCCAAAAAACCCTAAATTTTATAACAAAAATTGCTTGACACATGTGATTCGCGCAGCCGATGAATGCGCGCCGAATGCGAAACCCAATCCTCGTTTAGCCGCTACAGCACACTGACAAAATTTTTGACTTTTCCAAAAAAGGCATATTGCTGAAATTGTTGAGGTTTGAGCTACTGAATGATCAAAAGAATCTATGAGGCAAGCTCTGTCCAGCGAAAAATACCTAAGTGTGGAAAATAATTTCAAATTTGCTGTCACACAGTGTTAAGATGGCCATTCAAAAATAGGTTGCAACGTTGGAATTTTCGACATTCAAGCTGCCGAATGGCTAGAAGAACTTTCCAGAAAGCAAAAAATGCGTTTTTCACAAGAGCCCTCAAAAGGGTGGGATAACGGAAATGATCCGAAAAAACTTCCTAGACAAACGCCGTTCAAGAATGAACCAATTATTTCATGCAAAACGTGACCTTCTTTTCGCTATAACACCGCCTATATAAGCCTTTTCAGAACCAATTTTAGCATCAAAATATCGCGATTTGCGCAGTTGAATCTTTAGTAATAATTCGGCGAATAATCACATACAGACCCCAGCCGAGAAAACAAATCAAATTGAGTGTGAAAAGAAACTTACTTTGCTGCTACAACACATTAAGTAAGGCTTTTTAGAAACCAAACACATTACTGAAATCGCCGAGATTCAAGCTTTCGAACAATTATTGAAAATTTGAGAGTTTTTTCAGCAAAAAAAAAAAACTTCCAGAAATTTGTGTATCCAGTTGTATACAATCGGTTTGCAAATGGTTAAGAAGAAGAAAAACGAACGATGATATGAGAGAATATGCCATGTTGAAGGTAAAAATTTGGCATCAGGTTGTCATAAATGTGCAGTGATTTAGTACGCATCTAAAAATAAAGGACACCGGCAAAAGCCCTTTCCAAAGATCGTCCAGTAGAAGGAGAGGGTATAGATGAAGACCTTGCAGAGTTACATGAGCGTGACAATAATGCCCAGAGGTAAAGGTAGAAAGGACACTGTAATGCGGGAGAAACTCCAAGTTATCCTATCTACTAACTTACCACAACCATAAACGAGCTAATTAACTTTTTATATGAGGGTCTTCACAGAATAAATGGTTATTCATCCAACTAATTAATTGCATTTGTAGAGCGCATAGAAAACCCACTATGAGAATGTTCAGGATGCCAGAGAGGTAAAAGTTCGAATATATCTTAAAAAATTTCAATAAACGGTGTTCCAACCTTCATGAACCATATAGCAGAGGGGATTCCATCACAAAAAAAGAGACGCGTGTGGCAAATTGTTGCCAATCTTAGCACTGTCTTTGTTCAGAATGTCTTAATGATAGCCAAAGAAAGTGAAAATCAGGACTGCAGCTTATTATGATTGGGAGATGTCTTCAAGAACAGTGAGCTGTGAAACAGAAACTGTAAAAATTGTATATTGTAATAGTGTTATGAATACGGCATTTTCAATATCATCAAACAATAATAGCTATGAGAACGGAAATGACGAAATAAAATAGACATCGATTGGAAAAAGGTTATAACATTCGGGCTTCTGTGAGCACTGAGTAGATCACACCTAATATACACCTATACTAAATTTTTTTTCACACACGACTCAACATATCCGCGACCACATGGATTCTACAATATTCCACACCGCCCATACACATGGCCTTTATTTCTAGTCCCTTGGAACCCTAATTATGAGTCTTCTGAAGCCTTTCAAACTATTGCCCCAATCTATGAAACCGAACAATAGAACAGCAATCAGAAGTATTTGGTCCGCCACATCATTACTATTTATTTTTAATAGATAAATACAGATTCAAATGCATTCCGATTTCAAATCAATAACACAAATCAAACTAGTCAGGAATTGCTTAAGCGATGCGAGATTGCTTAGAGTCGCGAATGTGCTCATGGACGGACTTTCAGTGTGATGAGGTATTTCGAGGAGGTGAACATCGAGTGAGAAGTATAGGAGAAACATCCTTACAGCAACAGTTCCTGCACTATATAAAACTCCACAAAAGTATAGAATACACGACAAAATTCGAGGAAACGAGCGAATTTGTCCGATAGAATTTCTTTTCAGAAGGTAAATAGCGTTCTCGATGAAGTCTGATACAAAGTTTATGATGAAAAGGTTGCGATTCAATGCAAAAGATAACGAAAAAATATGCGCAGATAAGAACACAGTTGGCAAAAAAGTGGATTGAAGTCAATAAGCATCTTTGTACATATGTGAAGAACAGTTACGATATCCGACTAATCAAACATGAAGCAATCCCTCTTAAATGTCCCACTTATGCTAGAGAGTGGATTTGGTGTTTAGAGAAACAAAAGGAAAAGAAAAGAATATTCCAGAACTTAAGTTAGCAATCTTAGAGCTACAACAGTCAGTGAATTTTATCAAATGTGTTAGAAGCGCTGATACGTCTCCTGCATAGAAAATCGGATATCTAAATCGGACAAAACAGTAAATGATGATAGGATCCAACTATAAGTCTAAGATAGAGGCAAAGCTCGGGACCTGAGAATTGCTTTAAATCGGCGACCACCTTTCCGGAGGCTCGCACAGTTTTCCCCATCTTCGCGGCCCTCGTTATGCCTTTCACCCAACCGTGTATCAACCAATTCAGTACTTGTTAAAACCACCCGTCAACAAGATTAATCCAGAGAGCCAAATTGACGCAAACCTCAGTTGAGCAGAGACCGTGGTCAAAATCACATTTTTTAAACTTTATTTTGTGTCTAATTCATGATATTCAGGCACCTTCCAAGTGATCTCTATCTCATTAAAAAAGTTCTTCAAATATTTCGAAAGATGCCTCTTGGTGAGGGGTCTCATGGGTATATTGGGCAAGGTTGAGCGTCGTACTCTAACTCGTTCTATTTTCAGTGACCTACTACTTCATGAATGTGAGGTGCGTGTAGTTGTACAGCAGAATTGGTCTCTTACAAGGCTCTTTGAGGATGTCGAACTCTTTGATAGATGTTTCTGATCATTCTGGCAATGATATCGTGCTGTCATAGTATACATGAAGACCTAAATATTTCAGGTGGTTGATTTTGTTTAGAGCAGTAAAAAACATAGCGATTTTTTGGCTCTAGATTGCAATTCAAAAAACGCTTTTGTGTTTCACATGACCGAGACATAAGACACATTTTCGCCGGTTTCGTCAAGAATTCTGATTTTTTAGGGGAAAACATCGCATATCGCGACTCTCATCTCTTATCCATATGAAGAAATTTTTATAAAATCAACTAACAACGGGAATATCAATTGCTTTTCTATTTCTATGCAGTAGTTTAATAAATCACACACTTAAGTGGCGAGAAAAACGATCGAACCAGAGTAAGAAAGAAAACGAAGTGCAAAAGCTCAATAAAAGCAGTACTGAGACTTAAATATTTAGATGCAAATGTGGACATTTCAAAGCGAAAAAAAAAGAAGGAGAATAAGAATAGTCAATGATTCAAGTACTACCAAGCTACTTCCCACAGTTCTAAATATGCGATTCCGTTATTGGCACCAATTTTGAGGGATGTTGAGTTTGGATGCACCAGAGGTGCGTAACAAATCATATAGTGATATAAAATTTCATGTATCCACACCAGCTAGAACCGGTCTTTGTTACCAGTAAAGCTTTTGTTTCAGAGAGTAATGACATGTGGCACACAAAATTGTACTGTAAATGAAAGTGTGATAGTGAAGAACCACTTATGCAAAGACGTTTCCGTTCTCTGATTTTCGTGACATTTTAGCCCATGATGTTGAGTGATGTGCAAAACTTTTGCGGCAGGCGTAGTATTTACAAGTTAATCTCTCACATCTTGGCCTTTATGTTGAGTGCCATTCCAAGCAAAACTGTTAGTAAAGTCCTACGCATTGAGATCAGTTCGGATAAACAAGGTCAAACGTTGATGAATGTTAAAGAATACGAACATTATCAGATTTTGAAAGAGCATGAAAGGCAACTGGTGGAACGAAATCGCATTTAACTGCAACTCACGGCGAAAATTGTCGGCATCGACCAACATAAGCTGATTTGAATATGAGAACAAGTGGCGAGGGCGTAACGGAAGGAACCAGTTCGGCGGCGGTCAGACTCAAGGTATTGATGACAAAGTTGGTGATCAACCCCACAGACAATTACTAAGTTTCAATCACTGTGAAATGATGCCAGCAAGATGAGATTGATCACATTGTGAGACTATGGAATCAATGAATTACACGGAAATGAGACCAGAAAGAGTCTACAGGCACCAGACTGTCAGGAATAGGAGAGAGTAATTTCAGTTCCAAAAAAACCTGGATTGCAGATAGGAAGGAGAGAACATAGCAAGAACAGCATGCGGACTGTTCATAAGATATTAGCCGCATTCTTACGGTGGTGGGAAGGATTAAATTTGACGTGAAAAACTGGCCGATTATCTGCCTGCCCGACCAGCGTCTATATGGAAAATTGGCAGTAAGCCAAATGAAAAAGGCTCTCTTTGTCGCTACACATCGTTTTCAAAAAATACCCGCTGGGAATGTGAATGAATAACAGCGGGATGGATACGAACTCTGTGCTCCGAGCAATAAAAGGCAAAATTACTCCATATGCAATAGAGGATTTCCGCGACGCTGCTCGCTTAACACCTCATCGCATTCCTGCCAAGAGGAGCTGTAGAGATGAACACGTTTGTGAGCACACTGACCGACGTGAATCGTGTGCGATGCATTTTTTCCCGTCCGCTTATTACAACACGTAGTGTTTCTAATCAAAGTTGCGCACCACTCAATCGTCTAAGATGATTATTTCAAATCATATCATTGCTGGAAAATTGTTATCAAAAATATATAGGTCTTAACATGTGGGAAAAGCTGCCAGCTCAACTGGTCTCAATGTCAAGTGTGCTTACGAGAGCAAATTCGTTGGGGGTTAGTTGCTGACAGCGTTGATAGTCCATATCGAAGAAAGAGTGATCGCAAAGCAGTGGCCCTGGTAGAGTAGTGGTATTTCGCGCCCAAGGCGATGGTGGAACACGGGTTCGACTCCCTGTTGAGGTCGAGTTTTTGCATACACTCAATCATGCTAGGTGAATCTTTTAACATCACAGCACTGTTAGAAAGCATCAGCATTCAAAATCAAAGAAATCCAAATTAAACACAACTATAGCATATTTTTCTGATTATCTGACAGCTAATTGAACCCAGTTATTCTATGAGTGTCGACCGTTGAAAGTTCCTTTCTGCACTTCGAGATATTCAAAGGTATAAGTTTTAGATGGTTCATTAGTCAGTAATTTGAGTGCCGACTGACGGCTATTACAGTACGAATCGCTCTGATAAATCATGGCTATTCTATTGAATGAGAACTTGAAGAAATATCGACATAATCATGGCATAAACTGAAAAACACTTTCAAATGCTGACAGAAATTTGTTATGTGGAGGTTGTAGTAAGACAGTGAAGAATATCATATTCACAGCGCGACGACGGAGATCTATATCGCAGGAAGCAACGGCTTTGGACATCTTACTTGAATCATTGAGGCTCTGAACCACAATGAATATTTGGTAACAACTTCGTGTGAGGCCGTTCGTGCACGCGCATGAAGCAATAATAGAACATTCTCTGTAGAATTCTGACATGTTCTTGACCTCTCAAGTTCTCCTGTTGTCGGAAAATTGTCGCCTACTGTCGAAAAACTAGTAACTCTGCGAAGACATCTAATTAGACATCGCCTTATCTGCCCGCCACACTTTTTTAGACGCGACATCGATGGGTTCAATAAAACTGAACATATTGGAGCAGGATCTTCTTCTGGGAATTTCCAAAGATACTAAAGCTAAGGAGAAATTTTCGACGATTATAAAATAATCGCAGTTAGCACCCTCAACTACGGAGTCACCATGATGTTCACGAATTCGGACTTTTCAGTAGCTTTGTTGGTGTTGTTGGTATTGCCGACACTCACCAACGTCTCTAGCTCTCAACGGTTGCTATTATATATTGTTGACAACGCGATTACTTCGGAGTACATGTGAATAGAAATCAATTCATGTTGTGAGCAATATAATGTGCTAATTCTCAAAAGAAATCAGGTGAATATACAGGAGGACCATAGATCAAGAAAATGTTCGACGTAAGACGAAGGTAAGTATGTCAACGATGCCGATATTCCACCGTTGATTAGCGTTCTTTCAAAAATAAGTACTTCTCTTTCTTCACAAATGAAAACATTGAACACCTAATTTTGGAAGTCGGCAACGTGGGAATGTTTAATTTCTCACCACGTGATCTATGCATCAAAAAAATTCTCGGAAAAGAAGAATTTTTTTTTTACAAATCACTAACAGAGAGCTATTAGCCTCTCATGATAAACAGTGTGGCAGAACCTCCGATTTATATAAGCTATTGACTGGATTTGAAAACTATGGCAAATAAACCTTACCAGCAAAATAAACAGCCGAAAAGAACGTGCGTGCACCTTTATCTACTTGCCTAGCACCTATATTGATGTATAAGGTGACTTATGCGTCAAATGAGTTAAGATAAAGGATAAAAGGGTAAAGCTCTCGGCGCTGATCAATCCCTAAGGGATGCGCCATACATTCATATCAATTTTTACCTTTGTTTGAGGTGATTGCATGCACCTCTGGCTTTTACAACGACTCGCAGTGGCCTCTCGCCGTACAGAATCACTGCTGCTTATCCTCTCAGGGAAGTCTGAGACCTGCCTGGCACCAATTTACCGGCGTCGGAGGGATGGATGGCTTGGTGAGCCATGAGCGCGAGATCGAACCACTGACCTCGTGTGCGGCGCAGAGCACCTCTAACTACTGCGTCACATGCGCTCTATGAGTTAAGATAGAATAGGAAATTAGTCAAATTGGGCTACGTATAGAATCTGTAAACAAAATTCTCCATAATATAAAGAATGTTGTCTATCCTTTCTCAAGTGTAAATCACTGATTTATAATGTTACACTTAATCCGCATATTCTTATTTCATAAGTTTACTTATATGCATCAAAAGACGGTTGAAATTTCGATGCACTTTGGATCATGTTTACAGTAAGTGCTCGAAGAATCTCGTGACTAGCGTGACATTAATGACCTGTCTTTGCACTTTTAAATTAGAGCTTATTTTGGTATTTGACCTTTTCACGTGGCCTAATTGTGAACGTATGCTCTCTAATCTTATCCTAGAGTCTCCAACCTTAGCTTTGCCTTTGTTTTACTCATTAAACCCTCCCTTTGGTTAATTGTATATAAATGGTCAAAGGTTGATTCTAGGCTTCCACTTCGACTTGCTTCTTCTTCGACTAGCTCTCGACCTCCTCTTCTGTTGTCTACGCTAATTGTAACCACGCTACATAACCCATTGCCATTGTTGTACTGTTATCATAAAATAAACGATAGTTCAAGACAAGGAGTTCAGTACAGAAGCAGCTAATAAAAGTCCCGTGTGGATCAAAAAACTTTAACAATTCAACATAACCAGTGAACTGCCTCTGTTTCAGAATCTATCTATAGAAGGGATCCAGATAAAGAGAGATAAATTGCTGAAACGGAAATCAAGTAGAACTTTGTGATATGAAAAAAGAGTAGTGCGGCTTATTTGAATTTGCTCTAAACTGTGAAGTTGGTCCTTCCATTGATTCTAGGCTAAAAGTTCTCCAATTCTCTGCCATTGGATTTTTTTGTACGCTGGTCGTTAAGTCTAGTTGCGACAAATCGTCTCTCGATAAATATCACTATTTAATACTTGTCAAACTTGTAAAAAAAAAACTTGGCCCTATCGTTATTAAGGTATACGCAGCTTTTAAGATATTATTCTCACCTTTAGTACGTCTCCAAATGGATTTTTTGAAACGAAAAAGTAGAAAAATAGATAGAAAAATTGGAAAAGTAGAACTTATAATTTTGAATGCAATCTCCACAGCCAGTAACGTTGACGACGTGTTGAAAGCGTCATTGTGTGATACTGGACGGAACCCAGGTATTTCATCGTTTCTCTGTATCAATAGTCCCGAAAGCCGGAAGGTCTTATGGGTCAGAAAGTCGGAGTAATAGTGGTGGAAACAAAAATTTAAATCTCATTGGCGATCATTTGCAACTTATAACGACTTCTGTTCCAGTTCAATTGAAAAGGTTTAACTTCGTTATGCACAGGTCTGTTGTCCAAATCATCGATTCAAATGAGTCAGTATCAGTTTATCTATGCATTCCATGATCTCTATTCCTCTTCTATATGACATGCATCTTCACACTGATAGTCGAGTAACTCGACTAAACACGTATAATGTTTGAAGGGATTCCACGTCTTGTTACGACCAGCCTTTTGTCTTAGCAAAAAAGATCACCACGACTCGTTGTTGAGAAAATCCTCCGCTTATGTCTTAGTTGCTATCACTCATCACAGATAATTTAATTTTCTACTCTTAATTTTTTATATGAAAGAATAGTTTGCTTTTTCGTTTCTAAGAACTTCGTCGATATGTTCAAAGAAAGTAGTTCCACATAAATCACCTCTATCACCTGTCGTCCCGTTGATCGTCGAGTGACTCGAGCGGGTACAAGCAACACTTGCATTTTTCCCTATCGCGTGCAAGAGTAGCCCAGTGGGTCCACATGAATAGCTACTGATTTTTTGAAGTCAGTTGTTGATGATAAATGTCTATTGTAGAAATAGAGTTCGTTATGTATGGTACATGATCGCCATAGGAAGTTGGTTCTTCCTTCCAACAGGAAATGTGCCTTACCACAATGGTCCATGAAGACACCGTGAATGCGCGAGTTTCATAGAGTGAACCTAAGCATGCTCTTGAAGTTTTCACGAAGCTTGCCGTTTCGAGCACATCGTTCATCAGATTTCTCATCGCTCGCCCTTCCTCAAATTTCTCCAAACTTACACTTTCGCTTCGATGAAGTGCATCATAGCCAGCCAGTGTTTACTGCAATCGATTTGATGGCAAACCACTTTAATTTTGCTCATGACGAAATCGTTTTTGTTGAGAAAAGTGCTAAGAACTGGAAACGATAGACAATCTTACTTATAAAGTAAGAAAATAACTGTGGTGAAGTTCACTTTGGAAGATGGAAGAATTCCCGTGGCATTCTTTGTATGTTCTCATCTCAGCGAACAAAAAAAAAAGATATGAAGTTCGTAGAGAGGAATTTCTAATGTAGAAAGAGGCATGGGTTGATTTTTAAAACCTAGGCTGTCGATACTGAAAATTCCGCTGCTGGATAAAGGAAGGCGAGAGTGGCCTGAGCACTGGTGTAACAAGATACATCAATATATAAATTAGATTTAAATACACATAAGCTGACATGAAATTTACATCCTAGTCTGGGTCATTTGTTGACAGCCACCTACACCAAGATCAGCGATTATTCACGATTCAATTGCAGTGTAACTACTATCCTAATAAATGAGCTGATCAAATTGTTAGAAACAGGACATCTATTAGATCTCGTTCTAACTATAGGGTATTTTATTGAGCAGGAATGCCGAGACAACTCCACAATGAACTACTTCACGTCACGTTTCGATATCGCATGTGTATGTACAACAAAGCTGAGCGGGTTTAAGTGAGCAAGCGGATAACGCGAAGTCATAAACGGCTCTAATCCAACTCGTTGAAAGCTCAACGCACATGAACATATGATGAATGGAAATCACACAAGTAACCGCATGTGAAATCCTCTTGGGAATCCGGAAAGGGCTCAGATAGCGATGACATGATGTACGTAATAAAAGGAATGTAGTGGAGAGAGCTGTGGCACATTTGTTGATGGGGTTTCGATTTCGAAATTGGTGAGAAAAGTGCTTTGCGCCGAGGCGTCGATCACGCCCTTCCAAGGTCACACAAATCGTGTAAGGAATCCGAAGTGGATTGAGTGAGGATTGCGATGGAATGAAACGATGCAGAATGAGTGCTACGAGTTGATTGTTAATGGAGAAAGGGGGGCCAATTGACAGATACAGTGTGATAATTGAGGGATAGACTTTCTGTCAACTATACCCTAACTCTGAAGAATGCCACGTATCTCACAAACTGGCTTTATTCACTAGTATAACTTCCATTTACCTCGCTCCATCTCTCATATAAAATGCATTAGTCTTCACGGAAGCTCTCAAAACGATCGCGTAAGGCAAACTCATACTCCAAAACATCGTCAGCATGTCTTGGTAGGATGGAAGTTCAAATGCTCCAACACTAAGACACGTAAAAAAGAACGTCGTCGAATCTTGTCATTGTGTCCACCGAATTCTCATTTTGATTCAGTATCATTAAAATACTCCTAATGTTTGCTTTCTTAATGCACTGTCCATTAATGACATCTGGAGAGTCACTCTGAAAAAACTTGTTCCTATCCATTCGATTCGACTCGATGCGACTATGAAATTCAGAAATCACCAAACCATAAATGACGTGGACATCCGCTCGAAATCATTACCGTTCTGAAGAAGGAGAAAGCGCCCACACAAAAAGGCCTAAATACGTACGCACATACACACACATCTACGCATAGAGCACACACACACACCACACACGCATACACATACTTACATACATACATACGCACATAAACACATACACACATACATGAATACGCACACACACATACACACGCATACACATCGATCTAGCAAAATGTTATTGATCTTGCTTCTTGACAGAGCCCATCACTGACCACTGTGCTACTCGTCCCCGTAGCAAAATATCGATTAATACTGGGGTCAGATGGAAGTCAGTTTCTGAAAAATACCTCTCCATAATCGGAGGAGCGACTAGCGATGGATTTCGAATATTCTTCAGTTGCTGCCGAGTAGATCGCTCCCATTATCGAACAGACTGAGCAGGTTATTGGTTCATCATCTAGTTGCAAAAATCGGATCATGTTGACTCAGTTGAAGACAGTAATGTGGAACATACACAAGGTAATTAGGGCAAATCTGACCAGTTAAAGAAAATGCGATGGTAACGAGTTTTCAAATCGTCCCAACATGTGGTAGATTTCTGTTAGGAAAGTGCAGGCAGTGCAGCACTGTGAGCTTAACGGACTGGGGATAACGAAAAACATGAAGTCATCAGTGGGCTTACGAGTGAATCTTTGGTTCTATAGGTAAAAGATCCTTCCAAAAATGGACATGTTTACAGCTATGGACATCATCTCGTTAACAGCTAGATTTATCAACAGCACTATCAGAAAAAACACTATTAGAAGACATGTTTTAGAGGCGAAGTGAGCTCAGCTGTTCAAGCACACATCATATTCTATTCAGAAAATGTTGAATATCTGATTAAACAGAGAGCGTGGAGTGAGCTGAACTTATGCCATACACTGCCCCTACGCCCTTTTATATCCAGAGCAACTAACGTATGAGCGATACAAGAGACGTACTAGTGTACCGATACGTGCTGCAAATGTCGGTCATTTACAGCTGCTTCACTGACTGTTTTATGAGACCACCTTTTACGTGATCGCGAAGCAGAAGAATGAGTTTACAGCAGTGAAGCTCTTAATGACACTCTATCACTAAAGTGGTAAACACTATCCGAAAACATGACAGCAACGAAAACATTGAAGTGCATTATCAACTACAGGAACAACACTATTTCTACTAAAAGTTATTTATGCTCATCAGACTAAAGTAGGAGATGACACATGCATTCACAGATGAAGAAAAACTATGTTGAGTAACAATGTGCACACTTCTGAAATCACTTCACCTAGTTTCTGACCTCTGTTAGCATTCTGGCTTAGACATAATGAGCAGAAAGTATGATGGGATAAAAAGAGTGGAGTCTTTGATTTCGATATAAGTAGTAAACCATTTCACAACAACGGCTCACTATGCAGAACATGGGCAAACGGAATGCCATTAGGTGATGAAGAAGGAAACCAAATCGATCTTGTTAAACAAAAGAAACATTTAAAAACCGGTTTTATAGATAATGTCAAAGATGAGGGCACATCCAACGTTTATGACGGGGTACGAACTTTCAGTACGTAACCAAGCAACACAGATTCCATTGCTCAGAGTATCCTCAGAAGCGATAAAGTTCAGACTGGTCGGACAACATCCGAAATCGATTGTGTGGCAACTTCGCAATGGTATTCTTGTGTAGGGAAAACATAATAACGATATCGCTGAACACGCTCAATGGGGAATATTTGCCTTGAGTCATGCGCTCTAGTGTTATAGCTCTTGATGTTATTCAGAGTAATCAATGCAGAAATGAACAATATCTGTGTGTATTAACTTGATCTCAAAAGTTAGTCTCTTTGCTTTACAGTTGACAGATAGAGAACATCATCTGATTATTCATAGAGGACTAAGAAACCATGGGAACTTTGAACGAATTCTGTAGGAGTACTCGGCTCGCATTAATGAAAAATATAGTCATCATTGGGCGATTACGCTATATCTCGAATTCGTTAATATTATTTTTTATTCGAGAGATTATGGGGAAAGCACGCATCGAGAGACATCAATTCCTCTAAGTCTAGAATGTCGTTCTCATAGCGAATTCGACTTCACATACCTATAGGATGATCTTTACGACGTTTGCACCGGGAAAGCTTACCTAAGTTAAATCGTGGCATAATGTCCGCCGTCTTGGTAGCGACTAGTCGCAAGGTGGTAATTTCCATGTGATCCACAGGGCGGACGACTGCTCTAATGTTGTGACGACCTGAGGAAGCCCGATCAGGTTTACCTTGAGAGAACGAGTAAAGCAGTTAAACCAGCAGTTTCCTTTGTGGGGACCGCATCATTGGTGAAGACTAGCCATCCAAGTATCCGTCTAAGAATAAGACGATCTTAATGACTAAGATTACTAATCAAAATCAAAATTGATAAGTATCAAATTATTAATGAAGTAAGTTGCATCGTTATAGACGAAGACGAGCCAAATGCTTCCAGGTGATTGCATCTAGCGACGCGGCTGACCTCTTCTTCTTATACTTTTATCATTTGATATTCCACATAGTTATGGTGCAGTGACTAGACATGCTCTGTTATATGCATGTAATCCTTGACTCGGTCATCACATTGTGTTCAAGGGACCTTTTATTACTCCGAGCTCTACAAAATGGTACTAAGCTTTGCTGATAGTACTACAGCGATGACTTGATACATCGGTAGATCATTGCTAGCAAACTTGTACATGTAGTCACTTACAATGATCCACGATGAAGTTCATTGGCTCATCCTTCAGATTAATCAACTCTGAATGCTTCATCCTAGCCCTTGTATGATCTGCATAACGTTCCCAATGCATTTTTTGCACAAGCGCTGTTTCCTCGCTCCATCAAATACTAATATGTGTACGACGGCTTATCTAAGACAGGTTTGAGTCCCTAAGTTTTGTTCCTAATAGTCGATGTGCTTACCAATCAGGGCTTGTACAGAAAATCTACGAAAAACTATCTGATAGGTGACACAACTGAACACTGCATAACAAACCAAAGGCGCTGTTCGCAAATGTTTATCGAAGGAAACAAAATTCAAACCCCTTGCGGCATTTATAGTGTGTAGATGTTAACTTGAGCTGTCTACCATAACTTACCGCTTACTTCCCGGTGTCATTAGTTCAGCAGAGTTTTAGGAGATATCTCGCAAGTTTCCTTTTTTGTCTTGAATGAATCGCTTTACGAGAAATTCGGGTGTATCATAACAATCCATTTATTTTTTCATTTACAAAGCATACCTTTTGTATTTCCTTCTTGTGGAAACACCTTAACACTGGAGTAAGAAAACAGTTGCGTCAAGGTGCTAGCTGACCGTTATCACAGGAACACATGTGCAACTATCAAACTGAAGACCACCTATATGATATCAAATAATATAAGTTATTTGAACCCACAGAAATGTCAAGGGGAAATTAGTTTGTATGAGTCATAGCTTATCTGTTGACATGGTTGCCTCGAGATATATACAAGAAACAAGCTCGTCGCTATCGAACCCTGAGATATAACCAGTCACATATGCCACCAGTGCGTCTTTACCAGTTATAGCCCCAGCTCTTCACAGTAGTCTAGGAAACTCCACAGTAAAAAAGAACCTCCATTTCCATACTCATCGTACCTCGGAAGATGTGTGAATCTGTGACTTTTGGGAGTGTTCGAAAAATTATTTTCCAAGAATCGTCTACTAGCTATATTGCCTATCCATGCACCTTCATGATCACAACTTTTCCCTTCTTTTACGTTCATCGCCCTTTGAGCTTGCAATTGATTGCTGCCCGAACTTTAAATTCGATTCAATTTTCTAAATTATCAGAAACTTTTTTCTTAGACAGCAGTGAACGATTTTTTGTTGGTTACCGCATAATACTGTCAATCAAACATATGCTAAAGGCCAAATGATAGATCGCTCAACTTCATTTCAACGTTTTTGAAATAGACGCACGTAAATTTAGTCCCTGTAATCTCTTAGTGGTACTTTAAGCTAGTAATAATTCAATACACCGACTTTGTATGGGCATCTATTTATTTAATTATATAATTCGTTACCACATTTTACTGTGCAGATCCCAGTACTTCTACCATTCGATTCGTTTTTCGTCTCCTTCTTGAACGACGTAGGTTACTAGGCGGGCATGTTTAGTACCAATCTCGAGGATAGTCAGGCCGTGGCGTTTCATAAGGCGCTCGATGTTGACTGCCGGAGAGAGTTGGGGGGGAGAGGTTCGCCTCCACGTGCATCGCGACAAACATCATAACCACTCGGCCGTGGCACTTCCTTGCATTAACATTGGTGTTAGTAATCAGATCATTGTGACTATTCTTGCTCAACCGACACTAGATAAATACTAGTTGTCATAGATATTATTGTTGCTGATGTTTTCACCGCCGTCGTCGTTCGATATTCAACTTATCGACGACTTCACTCTCTTCGGAGCATGGATTTATGTTGTTTCACACCTTACATAACATAAATCCAAAACGTGAAGATGATGAAGTTGCTGAAGCATCCACTATCAAGCGACAACAAGATCGGCAACAGCTACTACAATCTTACGTCGACTAAACGTTGAACCTGAGGTTCACGTGTGTTTTAAATCATTGATTTCATCCTATTGCATCAACGTTCATGTGCATATTCTGGGTACCTCTGGTGACTGCAATGAACAAACTTACATGGACCTATTTCCACATCGATGCATACATGTTTCGGAAAGAAAAGTCAGTCTGCTTTTTGCTAGACGAGGATTCCAAAGATAAGCGGTGCATAGCCAGCTGGTGCACTGAATTTGTTCTTACCGTACTCCTGTTGTCGTCTAACCTCTGAAAACTCTGTTAATTTATCAGTGACGCTTATCACCGTATTTTCTTTCCTCCCCGCATCTCAAATGGTCTTTCTCCTTTTATGTTCTATATTCTTTTTCTCTCTTCTCCTCTGTTAACTGCTTAGATAACAAAGATATAAATAGCTGATTGTTCATTGATTATACGAGTGTTACCCAGCATTTTGTGCGAAGTTTTTTGAATGATCCCACAAGTAAGATATTTGTATCATTTTATGATGAAAATAAGAGTTCTTCGTCGTGTGTGTTATAATAAATGACTTTACCATATGTAAATATTGCATGAACAAAATCAAAAAAATTTCTTGTTCAAGCAAGAAAATTCAGTTGCAACGGACAGTTGTAGCATCTTTTTATACTACGAAGAACATCATGAGATTGGGAAAGATGTCGACATTATCATTCCTGAGTCCCAATCAAATAGTTAATTCCCCAAGATCTGAAATTTTATCAGTCACTTGCTCATGAGTGGTGAAAGCGCGGAAACGTCCTAAGTACCGCTGCGGAACTCCCTAGCAGAGCAGATTACACCTGAATAGAGAACTGCCAGGTGAAAAGATATCATACTGGGATTCGAGTGATTATCTTATGGCTCATAGAATTAGCCCCTCTAAATACCAAATATTGAAATAGTTCAACTCTGAGAACGAAAAGAAGGATAAGCTCCATCAATCCAGAAATGAATCGCAGGGAGAAATGGCTTTGCCATCACACGTGATATGACACATTTATATAATTTTATTTCGACGTGAGAGCTGCATTGACTTTCACATGCTTTCTGCGCGGAAGGTCTCCACTTGAACAACTAAGTAGTAGACTTACGAGAAGCACTGATCATGTTGAAAAGTTGTTTTGAGCTTGATATGATTGAATTATAGGTTTGGTAATTGCCTTTGTTGGAGTAATGAAGGTGTTTGACTACTGAATTGTGAACAACCTGATGCTTCCAGGCTCTGAAGAAGACGAAATCACTGAAACTTCAGCTGTCAGAATTAATTGCAGTATAACGGCCTCATGCTTGACTTGAAAAGAAAAAAAAACAGGAGAAATCAAAATTTGTGACACGTTTGATCCAAAATTTTTTTCCCTAACTAATCTTTTAAAATTTCAGGTCTTACGCTTCATATCGTTCTGCTATGTGGAAATCCTTTTATCAAACACAAAATTACAGTTTATTTGAGACTCTAGGAGAACTTAGCTATAGGGGACTGGCCGGTGTGTATATGTGTGGATGTGAAAGGGACAACCCTTATCATCTCAGTGACACGTGCTATGAAAATTTGTCACAAGATTTTTCCGTATTAGACGAGAGTCAGCAAAAGATTTTCTGTGAGTGACGTCACTAGCGTGACAGTGGAAGGTTGTCGATTCGACAAGCGTATCATAAATCAGATCAATTCCAGAACAGGTTTCACTAGCACTTTCACTACCACGCGCTATTGCCAGACTTCCTTCTTTTTTTCCTTCCTGCTTACTTTTTTCAACATATAAATGGGAAATCATCTGAGAACTTTGCATGTAAGTTAGATGAGTTGGTAGGACTGACACACCATGAGTGTTTGCGTTCTAATGCATCCGAAAAGAGAAATGAATGACCTCTAATATTTGCCAACATAGCCATAAAAGATGAAAGAATGGAAGCAGTGGTGATGATAAATCCTGGGAGGGTGTTTCATGCATTCGACCTCACTTAACATTGTTAGAGATTATTGAATGGTTGTTATGCCTTTAGAATGACTTGATAGCCTGCCAACGTATTAATCACCGCTGCCGTCCTCCTGAACAAGGTTATCACTAATTTGCCGACGCGATGTGGTGGAGAGCTTTATGAGTCTGGGACGCAGGATCTAACCACTGAGCACTTGTATGCCACAGAGCACCTCTGACTAGTGCGCTACATGCGCCAAACAGTCATAACCGTACATTAACCATACATTCAAAAGTTTCAGTACAGCAATAACTATGATAGTTGGCCAATGTACTTTGTCCGAGTTACAAAACATTCAGTTTTTCGTTCAGAAAGCTTTTCTAATCATTCTTTCTTTTGTTCTGTTTTTTTTTTTCACCTAGAATGTGCTTTTGTACATTAATCGTTTAACTCTCCTATCTATAAATTGAAGCTTACCTAGAATGAATGAGAAAGAGCTGCCACTGTTCGAGCAGAACGGTAGATCCTACCGCAACTATGCAAGAGGATCCTCAATCCAAAATAGAGGCACGAGTCAAAAACCATTACTATCTTCAACACCGGCGACAAACAGTACAATTCGTTGACGAAATGGTAAAGAAAAAGAAATCGCGATACACTTCTAACGAATTTGATTTTTTTGCAGCACCACAAATGGCTTGCCTTCAACCACGACCGAATGCCGATCATGGAGGCTTTGGACTTGCTTGCAAATTTTCTGGATGAGAGCGACCCTGATGTGAGATTGTTAATTTAGAATTTAGAAATTGCTGATATACAACACATAACGTGCACTATGAAGTGAGAAAAGTTTCAATTTTTCACTTTTATTAGACCTTCAATAGTTATTCGATAAATTACATCACAGCGATTTCTATAATGTAGTTTTTTTTGGAAGCTTTCTCAAGGCGCTGTGGCAGCATAAGATCACATTTCGCCTTTGGGTGCATTTTTTGCTAGCAGAGCTTATGGATGCCTTTCCAACAGGGCTTTTCAATGGATAGCTGAAAAACGATGGTTTTGAAACTAAGTTTGATTTTTGCCGATGTCTTCGCAGAGCGGAATAAATATTACGTTTCACATTCGAATATACGCACCCAAAGCATGCAAAATTGGTTACTTTTTCCTTATTCCGCACCCATTTTCAGCTCCTTGTAAGAGACGCATTTTACACCCTTTTTCGACATTTAGGTAGTGATTTGATAGCTGAAATCTCGAAATTGTAAAAGATGTATTTTATTTTAGAAAAAAGCTTCTCATTTTGCTGTAACAAAAAAAAAATTAAATTTTTCCTTCACACTCGAGCATTTCTGCTAAATAAAGCTTTTCTTTAGACTTTCATTAACCATTCTATAGCACAAACCCCAGCGTTTTCAATGTTGTCTTTTGTTTGCGAAAAGGCTTTTATTGCGTCGTTACAGCCAAAAGAAGATCGGATTTTCTAGAAGATTTTTATACTCAGTGCGCATATTTTGTCGGATAGGGTGTAGGATTGCTTCATATCGATCGCAGTACGCAATTTCACATGTGGCCACTTGTCAAATGCAATTTTGATTTCAGTGATGCAGCGCATTGAAAAGCTTCTTTTGGAAAATCAACAGAACTACTAAATTTATCGGCATTTGTGTTACCGAATGATTATGAGTTTTTTGAAGAACATGCTTTGTCCAGAGAAAAATTTCTGACTGTGAAATCTTATTTTACTTTCACCTTTATGGAGCAATATAAATCCCATTACAAAAATAAATACACTACTGAATTTCTTGAAATTTGAGCTGTCTGATTTACGAAAATGGCCATTAAAATCGCTATTTTTTAAGTATTGGGTGTTCAGTAGATCAATGGAAAGCCTTAGTGCAGCAGGTAATCCAAGAAAGTACACATGCGTTTAGATGAATGCACATCATCTTCGAAGGGTCAATATCATCCAGAATGAGACAGACAATCGTTATGTAGTTTTATAGAGCATATGCGAAGTACTTTGACTATGGCTCCGTCATGAAAACTTTACTTGACCGAAGTGCAGGTCGATGATGCGAACCTAAATCATGCCTACCAAACTGCTGAGCGGCTACGAAAATCCTACCCAGAGAAACCGTGGATGCACCTAGCCGGACTGGTGCACGATCTGGGGAAATTGATGAGTGTGAAAGGAGAGGAACAATGGGCCGTTACAGGTGGGCACACATTATATTCTAACCCTTCCGCTGCCACAGTTGAAGTCGCTGCATGCAGTACGATTCGCGGTCGTATTTGATTGAGGCTCTTTTTCATTCGGATTTTTGTAATCTTTCGATACTTTAGGATTTCTCTACGTGCCCATATACTTTTGATGCTAACAGAACTCTTAATTGAGAATGAAAGCTTACTTAGTTATTCAATTATACTAATGTCGGTACTCTGTCAATTGTAATAAATTTTACAAAAAAAAAATTATGGCATAGATCTATTGATTCTGATATATTTTATTATATGCATTGCTTAAAGGTTATGAGAGTGACTGAAAAATAGAGAGCATTGGATGTTGCCTAAAAAAATGTTGCACAGTGCATTGGATGCCAGGACATCGATACGGAACGTAGAAGCCCTTTCGGGACCCTCTCCTAGCAATGCGCGCATCGAGTTCAACTGTCATCCCGAACGGGCACGATTTTCGTTATGTATTCTGAATTTTTTCGTTTTTAAGAAGTTTCTAAACGTGATGTAACTGCAGAAAAGACTTTGTTTTATTGCTCTACATATATTGGTTATACGCTTTCATTTCCTATAACAAATAAGTACGCTCTGAATTTGAAGCCAATGGCTAACTACTATAGAGATCTTTTCAAAACCCAAACTATATTTAAGAACTAAGCTTTTCTCTACCGACTGATTTAGAACTATGTCTAATGACTGATTTTCTAACTGCCACTGATTATATGGGAAAAGCGAAGCGCAGACGTCAGCCTTTCAAATGTTAAACGCCGAAAATTAAACGTAATTTTCTTTTAGTTATTGCTAAAGCGCATTGGGAAGATCTTAGTAGAAATTTAGTTTAGTATTAGAATTGCCATCTTGTGAGCTATTGAAAAAAATCAAAACTCTAGTAAGAACTCTCCAACTGGCGAAAAAGCCTTACAAAGACGAGTGCAAACACACTATACGCTCTCAGAAAAAATCTAAGTTGTTCTTTGTTACTACAGTTCACTAGAGAGGCATTTTTGAAAGTCAAATATAGCATGCAACCGCAATTTTTCAGCTGTAGAATAACTACTAAAAGTCCAATGCAAATTCTGTGCTCGACGAGAAAACTATGTAAAGGGACGTGTACCATCACTGATTACGTGGTCCCGAAAGTGTCAACGAAACAATATCCTTTGGAACTTCATGAAACTCCCATTCGCATGCATTTAAGCGTTAGTCTTGTCTCTTAATTCCGCTTAAGATATAATAAACACGGAACTTCTACTGTATTACTGTTTGAGCCCTAGGTTCGCTAACAAAACGAATCTTGCAAAGCACTTAGATCGACCTCCATTTCGATACTACCCTCGAACTCACCATGCTCACTATCTCTCCAAACCGGCAATTTATACGACTTTTTTGAGTGGGCTAAAATATAGATTTGACACATTGATACCCACCATAAAAAGTTTTCAATAATTAATCGGAAATAATTTTTATTTGACAGCCTACTGCAGCGCTATTATGAAAGGACATAAACCCAAAGATGTAAAGAGCTGTTCAAAAACGCTTGCGTCAGCCGAGATTTGAACCCAGATCTTACTCCTTCCGAGAGCATGTGCTTAACCGTTGCACCACAGACGCTCGGTTTGCACTACACCCTTTCTACATTAGAACGCGTTATCTGTCAATAGCCAACCGTCTACAGTGTGGCAGAGCAGTTATTATCGCCATTGAACTCATTTACGTTGAAGAGTAACGAGAGAGTCTTACTTCACGGAAAGAGTAAGATCTGGATTTGAATCCCGGCTGACGCAAACGTTTTTGTACACCACTCTACATTATATAAAGTGTGTTAACTAAATGTGAAATCTATGAGAATCCTTTATTCCTTCCTTTTTAGCAGCGCCTTGATTATATATACATAAACATACATATATATACATATATATATACATATCCCGCCTGAGGCAGTGTTTTGGAGGGAGCGCATGTGGCGCAGTGGTTAGAGGTGCCCTGCGTCGCACACGAGGTCAATGGTTTCGATCTCGCGCTCATGGCCCACCAAGCCATCCATCCTTCCGGGGTCGGTAAACTGGTACCAGGCAGGTCCCAGACTTGTCTGGGAGGATGAGCAGCACTGACTCGGTTCAGCGGGAGGCCACCGCGAGTCATTGTAAAGGCCAGATATGCATTCAATCACCTCAAACGAAGTTAGAAATTGAAGTCGAATGCATGGCGCATCCCTAAGGGATTGATCAACGCCGAGAGCTTTATCCTTTCTTTATATATACATATATGCATACTACGTTTATATATGTATACTAATTACATATATATATAATTCTCAGGAATGTGATAGCAGAGTAAGGGCTTCGGTATTGTAACAGTAGCTAGGACGTGCCCGTGGCAAGGGCGAAATGAGGGTTCAGCTCCCGTGTGAGATTCACAATTTTGCATATCGCTTAGCACTCTTGGATATAATGTCATACCAATATAACACAGCCATAAAAGCAGTGAATCAAATTCTTGTAGAGCAATTATAATAACTACAAGCTAACTGAGTGCAATACCAAATATGCATACTACAGTTAACTCGTTGACGATTGTCTATTAAAAACTTTCAATTTCTTATACGCAGAAAGAAAGAAACTACCTCGGCCATCTAGCTGTGAGCACGCTTCGCTCGACAAGGGTAGAACACCGGTTCAACTCCTGCCTGACGTCCACAATTTTGCATGAAAATCAGAAGTCTTGACTAAATACGTATTCATATGCCTTCTCAATGCTCGAAAAGTTACTTTTTCATTGAGGCGTGTACTAGAGGAATAAGTGCATCGAATGTTTTTGTCCCCTATCTTTCACCAGCACATTCTAAGCAGTAGTCGCGCCCCCGTTTTTCAATGACAGAGATTGACATTTATGCACCACTGCAGCTTGAAAAATAACGAGACATGCTTTCCGTCAAAAGTTTGTAATCACTTAAAACTCTTCTCCGAACGGTTCGCACTTTAGGCGACACTTATCCTGTTGGCTGTGCACCATCGGAGGCTATCGTCTTTGGGATAAGCAGCTTCGAAGGGAATCCAGACATTGAAATCCGAAATACAAGTACGGTACTCTCTTTATGGGTATATACTGTAATTTCTTGTTTAAGAAACCATTGCTATAGCACAGAATTGGGAATGTATCAAGCTGGATGTGGACTGGAGAACTTGAAATGTGCTGGGGTCATGATGAATATTTGTATCAGGTTGGTTGCTTCTAAACATTACAGTAGAAATATCTCAAAGGAAAACAGAAAAATTTCGAAGGAAGTATCGAAAAGTGTAAAATAGACAGTCTCTTCAAAAACAGGTACGGCTTCGGCATGCTTCACTCACAGTTTCATTCTCACCGGACTATTTTTTGTTAACTGAAGTAGTTCCTGAGAGATGAGAACCTAGCGAATCTACAAATTACTGTGCCACTATCATGGCACATGTCATCTTTCTAAAGTGATTCAATGGATATTGTCGTATCGTTCGAGATAAAGTTTCTACATGTTACACAAAACAATTTACCATTTGCAGGCTGTAGCATAATCGATATCACACGCGGCGCGCAGTTTTCGCTTTTAATAAGGATTTTTTTTTCGTTTCGAGAAAACCTTAAACTTCCTTGTATTACTCCAATATTCCATAATTTTCTCTACACTCTCATATATATTTATGTTCATTTTATAACTCTTGTGTGATGAGAAAAAATGGAATATACAACATAAGTTCTTTTTCCGTTTGTACAAGTCACTATAAAAAACCTTCTGAATATAGATTTAGTTGCGATATCATCGAAATTTGTGCTGTCGATCGACTCTTATATAGCCTATTGAAACCCCATGCACATATCCTCGCCGTAAGAACAGAACGCTTCTTGTAAGAAGCATAAATCTATTTTCGCTGTTGCAGCGTAGTAAAAAGGCCTTTTTACTCCGGAATAGTTACCGAAATTTGAATGAGAAATTTCTATCCACGAGATATAGATTTGCAAAAATTTGCAAAAGATTGAGAATTGAAAATAATTATCATTGTCTGCAGAAGGTTATCTTTGAAAATCCACTAACATCCAGTATTTGTTGGAACTAGCCACACTAGCCTCATTTAGATTAGTAGCTCAGTGATTCAAAGCCATCGCAATCTGGTTCTGATGAAAGCAAAGACGGAAACGTTAAGCACAAATCAAGATTCTCATAAAGGCCTCGTTTGAGCTCAGCAATTCGAAAGATGTTCATGACCGCTGCCTTTGCCACTTAAAAGTTGAATTTTAAAAATGTTTCTGAAAATGTGTGGAATTCTGAGGCATGCCTCCCAACAGAATGAAGTTCCTACCTGTCCACTTACCTTGTTACTGAGAATGAGCTACGAAAAGTTAAACGAAAAGCAAGAGCGCTCAGCAAGCGCTAAAAAATTTAACCTTTATTTCGATAAAGTACGAGCGAGTAAGTAATGGCATCAACAAGCTCTGAAAAACCTAATAACATTTTTTTCAAGAGGAATAATCGCTTAAAGTTGGAACAACAAGTGTTTGCTAAATGTTACCAATGTGAATTTAGGTTGATTCATGTTCGATTGTATATCGGGGGGCATGCACATTTCGGTTATACAAAAAAAAAAACTTTGGAATGAAAAGCATGCACACTTATTCTGAGCCTGCTGCCTAATCTAAGAGAATTGAGTGGTGAGCAAAAACACGACCTCAGCCGGGAATCGAGCCCGCGTTTCATCCATACCGCAACGCGTGCTACTACTATTACATCACAGAGGCACTTTTGCGACATCTTTCATTCTTTAACATCTCTATTTTATCTATGCAGTCACCAACTTTCAACAGGTTTGGTCGAGTATGCGATTTTGCTTCATAAATCCAGTTGTACTGACAGCCACTGTTAGATGTAATACTCCGAATTCCAGTATTTTACTGTTTTTTTTTTCGCAGTTTAATGCATTCGCACTGCTCAATCTCTTATTTACGCTCACATAACGACTAATAAGTTTACATTGACCTTTCTCAAAATCCTTTTCCCTTAAAATTGAATCCTACAGGTGCTGGTGAATCACGGATGTACTCTGCCAGAAGAAGCACTCTATGCAATTCGTTTTCCACTCCTTCTATCCATACCATTCTCATAATGCCTACCGCCAATTCATGAACGACAAAGATCGTAAAATGTTCAAAGCATTACTGATGCTAAAGTAAGCTACTCTTTCATAACAAATAATAATTACCAATAATTCATAATGACAAAATTAATTCAAATCTTTCCCGCTACCACATTTTTTGGATAGTCAAACTTGTTAAGAAGCTATAACATGTAAGGAAAACTCCTCTCGTCCGTTTTCCCTTAAATGACCACTCAAAAAAACCAACTCGGTTAGCTTGTTACGGGGAAGCATCGCTCCCTCAGAATCACGGTCATTCTGGGACAAATCTGAATGACGACTGGGCAAGCCTTTCATTTGCAATCGACTGTAGGGTAGCATTGCATCGCTTGTACAACAACGAAGAAAATGGAAGTTCTGTTGGTACCACTGAGACACACGAAAACTGGTTACAGAGAGCAAGTGATACTATGAAAGACAATCGAATAAATGATACTATTGGTCACATCTGTCACTCATTGGTGGTGGGGGGGGGAGGGGGTGGGGAGGGTGGGAATGGGAAGGAGACCTTACCTTACAAATCACACATAGTTTCTGGTCGAATTCTGAACACAGAGATAACTGAGCCTTTATATTATATTCGACGAAGCGTACTAACCTACTCCTTTTAGTACTTTATTTGACCCGTCATCACAGCGTTTTTTTTCCCACTGTGCGGATTCCAGTACTTCTCGAATTCAACTTGTTTTTCGTCTTCTTCCTGAACAGTGTAGAATAGTGGTTGAGCGAGTCTGCTCGCAATCCCGAGGATAGCGTTGTTGTGGCGTTCCATAAGACTCTGTTGTTGACTGCCAGATAGAAGTGGGGGTGGAGGGGGGGGGGGGGGGGGGGGGGGGGGGGGGGTGGAGCTCGGCTCCACACGCTTTATGACCAGCATCACAACCATTCGAACACGGCGTCCCACTAATCTACTCCAAGTAGATATGAAGAGCGATTTGAAGCATCGATGTGCCACTAAGTTTGTGCAGACAAGCTATGCATTTATTCAACTCAATGAAACATAGAGAAGTAAATGGAGGTTGATAGATCCTTCTAAATATTGCGCATCCTTCATATAGTGTTAAACAAATGCCAAGCACTTACTCCATCACCCATTATATTGTTAACCATGGAGTGACATGACGGGAATTGGCCAATTTTTCGTAATTTTCTTGAGTGCAAAAGTTCATGATTGGGTTATGATTACTCAAAGATTGCATTACATTCCATATGAAGCGCTATATTTTTGATCTTTAAACGACAAAGCAGCCCCGAGTCAACGGCTAATTTTACAACTGTATTGTTTTATCCTTAGCAGAGCTTTGAAATAAGATTCAAGTCCATTTAAAATATACGAAATTGCTGGATCTGCAGTTGTGTATCGTGGCTCATGCCAGAATAAGCACTTCTGACAAAATTAGGCACTAATTTGAGTGGCTTTTTCAATGGTGACTCAGGGGACTACTTATAATTCCCTTTGTTGCATTTCATTAGACATCAATTTAGAAAACAAGAAAAATTACGCCTGACCAGATTAATGTTAGTATCGAAAGGGCATTTGAACCTCGATATTTAGACTTCAGATGGCCTTGCACACTCACCACGATAGGCTTGCTTTGTCGTGTCTTGAAGTTTGTAATGTAACACATGAATTCAAATCCATCCATCAGTACTTATCACGTAATATTTCAGTGAATGCGATCTGTACTCGAAAAATGACGTGAAGCCTGATATCAAGCTGCTGAAACCGTACTACCAATCGCTTATCGATGAGTACATTCCTGGAGAAGTTGCCTGGTGAATTCCGGTCACCGTCAACCACGTTTTTGAAG
>JAHQIW010005274.1:0-91332 GCA_019055375.1 Parelaphostrongylus tenuis
AAGAAATAGCAGGCTCGACTTTATAACACAGGCGAGCACCACGAGAAGCGCAAAGGCTTCTTAACTGCGTGAGTCATGCCTGTTGTTATTCGCATATGTTGGGTGTAGTTCTGTCTTAATTTGAAAAAATGCTAACACGTTCTTGGCCGTTATTATTTCTTACATAAGTCACCTATCAACTTTGTTCAAGAGATAACAGCGAAGACGCCTCGCTGATTTGCACGAGGCTTATTATGTGCTGTTTCTGACAAGAGAACACACGGATTCCGTTAAGGGGTAGTAGTTAGGTGAGGCGTGTCGGGCTCGTGCTAAAACATAGAAAATAATGATCAATTGTCAACAGTCGTGGATATTATACACCAACAGACTCATCCATTGTCGGCTTTCCATCTATTCCCTCATCATCTGCGAATGCTAAAGGAGTCCGCGAAAGTAATTGAAGCGGGATTCCTGATAAGGAACTAGCCTGCAGTTCTCTGATTATCAGTGGATAAAATTTTATCGGTTTTTGTTCCTCTACCACCTGTAATGTTACTTTTTATGTTAATCTGACTATCTTATAACGCCAGTTAATCACACAGTCATTTTGTCCATGTCTACTCTATTTTTTGTCACTTTTGATTTGAAGAAGTTACGACTGCGTTGTAATAAGAATTATCTTCTGCAGATGGATCGTTACTCGCCTTGGATACTACCCATTTGTTCTTGTTCGATCAGCGTTATTAGATGCAGCTGGCTTGATCCAACCTGACTATGAGTTGTTGAATCTTACTCAAGTTAGTTTCGAATGTACTAATTTTCAGATGATTGATAAGCTTACATTTGTCTCATTACTGTTAATACATGTTATGCTTAATTCAATGGTACTCATAACACATTGGGTATAACACATAGCTCAGTGGTATATGGTACATGCCCTGCAACACAATGTGATCGTTCTTTCAAGCGCCTACAGCTAAATAGGTTTGCCATTCCTCCTGGATCGGAAGACATTTTTTGATTTATCTATCATATTGAAATTTACTGACCTGAAATGCTGCCCACAAATGTAATTGTATAGACCAGATACGCATTTGATCACTTTCACAATGCTACGAATGGAAACGAATGCTTTGAGCATTACTCAGTAATCAGCGCCGAGCGTTTCGCCTTTTAGTATGCGCCACTTCTCATTTATATATGTTTTCGTCAAAGTTCTGAATTTTGTCAAGACGAAAACCTTGCAATTGCTACAAATTTTTTACATCTTTAGAGAGTTTGTAGCACCCGGTACGCTTCTTGGTAATATTTTTCTCAGAAAATATATGTATACGTCTTACTACATGCTGTTTACACGTGGTAATAATTTGATAGATTGTCCATGTTGTCATGTGGACACGTCGTGTCAGAGTGATTGTGTAATTGTGTGTATGCTGAGATACGGACAAAATTTGGAGTTTGGTGCATATGTAATAAACTGAAACACATATACCACCTACTTATAGCTTCCCCGTGCAGCACACGTTCCCACTTACCATCGCGGCTCTAGCTCTGCCTTTCTCTCAGCCGCGTTTTAAGCGTATTCCCTATTATCAACAGTCACTCGCAAGCGAAGTAGAACCAGGACTTACAGATAGGAATTTGATCCAATGAAACTGGAGTCGTAGTTGAGTTCACATTGATATCAATTTCTACTAACTGCTTAGTTCAGTCTCAGCGGCAATGTACGATGTTGAAAACGAATTGCAATAAGTATAATTGACATTGTAATTTCAACAGTGGTTTCAGCTCAGCTGGATCAGTGTCGACTTGTGCGTCCCAGATCAATCCGGTTGACAGGTGACTGCTCATGGTAATTTATGTAGTGGTGGTTTATATGGTAAATGCGTACGTACAGTATTAAACGCTGTCGCTTTAGTGTTTGAACGTCCGACCGTTGGAGAGGTTTCTAATCTTATTAGTCTACCACGTGACTCTTAAGACGATATTTCTTCCTCCCTCCCCCCCCCCCCCAATAACCTCGAACATGGGTAATTAGACACTTGTATGCATAATCGCAACACTAATATAACCACAATAATGGAGCAGCAAAAGCAAAGATGTCAAAAAAGCAAATGCATCATCCGCTGAAAGCATGAGATGGTTCAGAGGCTATAGTAGTGAGCTAATAATGGTAGGATATCTGCAACAGTAACGGTAGAGTTGTACTATGTGATTACATGACATTACATATCGTTTGTAGCGCGAACTATATACTTACATAATCGATGTCGGGCGCGGTATTTCATGAGAAATTGGTACACCCATTGATGTAGAGTGATGTATCGATAAAACGACCACCTGCGCCAGACCGTTGACGGCTGGTGGCTGACAGATATATGAGTTGTAGCATGGAAAGAATAGTAAGCAAAACGCGCGTCAGTAGTGCAACGGGTTAGAGCACGTACTGCCGAATAGAGTGGGAATGGGTTTCAAGTCTCGCCTGACGCGAAAGTTTTGCACATCACTCTACATCAGTGGGTATATTTCAAATATCACACCGCCACTAGAAGCGGTTCAGTAAAAGGAAAGGAAGATATGGATACAGCGAATCATATAATTATGATCGCGCTTTACCGCTTTTTTTGATACGTATCACAATCTTATTTTTCACTGTGCGGATTAAGGCTTCTGGCATCCAGTTCGCTTCCTGTGTTGGTCACTTCATTGAGGAGTCGTCATGCTGAACGTCTAGAAAACTCGTTGAGCATAGCTCCTTGCAATTTCGAAGACAGACGGACTGGGGCGTTCCATAGGGCGTCCGCATTGATTGTCGGAGTATGTCGGGGAAGGAGGGCGGGAATCAACTTCGCTAATCGCTCGGCCAGCGCTGCTGCTCGTCCTAAAAATTGCAATGGTAGCTGATATATGTCCTCAAAGTTTCTCTTGCTTAACCGTGCGAAGTTGGTATGAGTACTTATTTAGTATTGTGATGGCTGACCTTTAGGCGACTACGCCTCCTTGACCTAAACGTGGATCCTGAGATAAAGGGCTGCTAACAAGCAGAACAAGTGAGATGGATATCGACGTCGGAGCCGTCACGAAAGGTGAATGAAGGGTGCAATGTGAGAGCGGTGGGGCTCGCTTGAGGTCGTAAAAGTAGTGGCGTGGCTCACGCAGCATGATTTCGGCGATGGCACGTTCCCCTTAGCCGTCAGAAAGTTCGCAAGTATATGTATCTGCAGTATAGACAATGTCACTGAAGTAAAGAAATGACAGTTATTCTTCCAAAACCGTACTGCTAAAAACAGTTAAAAGAAAGAAAGATCGAAGGCTGCGACGGCGTAATCCAAATGCACAGTGTCCTAGAAAGGTATAGTGGCGGAATGGGATCATTCCGCATACATTAGACTCCAAGTTTAGCTTATATGGCAGCATTCTTGTGGCTTTATTTCTCATATTTCACATCGTATCCTGCCGTTAAAAATGAAATAGGTAAAAAGTAGAAGATGAGATGTCGATCTAAACATTCTCAAGCTTCTGCCAACAGCTATCAAAGTTTGAAGCGTATTAGTTTGTAACTTTCAGGTACCATATGCGCCACGCATTATTATTCTCATGTTGTTCATGCTATTGAATCTTCATATTTTCTGGACCTTCATCATTATGAAAATTGTTGTGAAAACTGTAAAGCAAGGAGAAGCTGGCGATGTGCGATCTGATTCCGAAGCATCTGAGGTTGATGAATCTCAAAAGCCTGTCAAGGTACGTTTTCATCACGATATTTTACTAAATGGTTATTGATTGATCTATCATTGGCTTTTTGTAGTAGTTGTGACGGATAAAAATGACAAAATAGCCGGAATTGGTGGTTCACGAAGTATTGTAGACTATTTAATGAATGATTTGAATGTGATATATTGAATGGTAACAGGCATATTCATTGCATAGATTTTTTCAGCAAATAACAACAAATTGTTGTATAAGAGGAGAGCTTCACAGAAGCGTTCAGCCTACGATGGAATTGACAGTGAAAGTGAATTGGCAAGAAATGGCGTTCAACGGAGACGTCTCCGAAAAGATTGACATAGAAATAATTCTAAAGTCTCCTATAGGCTCTCTGTTGTTGTACTTTTGTAAATGAAAACTCGTGAAATGTTTCCAAACTTGCCTATATAATCTAATAAAGAGTGTGGATAGGATGTTTGCAGTTGTCTATTTTTTGTGTGTATATGGATCAGCTGCGTTGTCATTGGCAAGTTAGCCTTTGATCACATTCGCTCAGACATCAAAACCTTAGTAATTTTAAATTGCGCAATTTTCCACCCCTGATACACATGGCTAGGCTCCCAGCACTTTCGACACACACTTCGTCATTCGCATTCATCACCCACGAGGTTCGTTGGTAAGGTGTATAGATTTACTGCTGCTTAGATCTAAGTCATCGGTTATTTTGAAAGTAGCACATAAATATTGAATTTAAGATGGAATTGTCACGAAAACAAAGACGACTGTTGATGCTACGCGAGTATCGTATGTGTTCAAATGCTGCTGCGGCACTCAACGATACTCGGATGATATCAACAATCGTCTTACTCTCGAGACAGTTACATCCTGGAACAAATGTAAGTGTTACATAGCAAAGTAACCGTGAGAAGCTGCTCTGAACGATAGTAAAAAAAAAAACTTGCTTGCTTAAAAACAATCAACAAAAGCGGAAAATATCTTTCGTTTTGAGTGTTTTCTTAAGACCACACCTCAAATTTCAATGTGCCTGATAATTATTTCTAAGCCACGCATGTTAGTGGTCCATTAAAGAGAGCTGACTTATAGAGCCCGATACACGTGTGTCGATATCGTAATCTCGTCAGTCGGGCAGTTACCCTTTCTCGTCTTTTACCAATCCTTTTGGTGCTCCATTCCCCATACTAAGAGTTAGTACACAGGATTAGCAAAAAAAAAAAAAAAGACGAAAAGGTAACTGTCCGACTGACAAGATTGCGAGATCGAAACACGTGTGTCGGGTTCTATAAGTCAGCTCATTTAACAGGCGACTGACATGCGTGGCTCAAAAATAATTATTAGTCGTATTGAAAGCGAAAAAGTCCGGAAAGGTTTTTGCCAACCCAATGTGAGTTTGAAGAGTTGACGAAATAGAAATAAACACTTCATTACCCGTGAATCAACTGCTTTGTTTCGATGAGGAGGTGGCACAGAAAGCCAGAGAATCGGACGTGTTTGTAGTACCTGATACGGCCTCTCCTCTAAGTGACAAAAGAATTTTGCAAATTTTCGGTGTTTCATATCCCTTTGACGACCACCGATGATACGCAGGCGGCGTCGCGCCGTCGCATGCGCTTCACTCTCGCCACGGGGCATCTGCGTCTCTGTGCGAGACAGCTGTTGCGCATGCGCTCTGTTGCAGCAGGCTCCTTTATTTCACGCCGCCGTCAAGATAGGTGATTGAGAGCGTGAGAAAATTGAGAGTGACTATATGAGCAGAGGAGAGCACGCACTACAAGGTTTGCAAAAACAAAGTTCTTTTTGATCAGGAGGGAACAAATGAAAAACAGATCTCATTCGCTGGAGCGGAATTTCTCATGGGAATGTTAGTGATCATTCAAAAGCTGAGTCTTGGGGATACAGCCACACGTCGCCACTTTTTTCGATACATTCCTTTATAACGTTGTAGCATTCAGATCAAAAATTATTAGAGATTAGGTGGACTGTACCCTCGCTCAGGTACGAAGGAGGATGACGCATAACCAATTGAGCAAGCAGGATTTCGACAGCCATTCTGCTGCATGAGCCACATCCAAACCGTGTCGAGGATCATAGAAGTCTGTCGGGAATACCACCTGCCCATTATCATAATTTTTATCGACAATGAGAAAGCTTCTAATAGCGTCGAAACGAACGCAGTCCTATCAGCGCTTGTTGATTAAACACTGGATCCGTTCTACATAGGAACTTTATCAGACTGCTATCGGAAGTACACCACAGAAATACAACTATTTCATCGACGTCTTACCATACTTAGTGGAAAAAAGGTTTGACAAGACGATGCAATATCGCCAAAGCTGTTCAGCTCCGCACTGCAGTGGATAATGAAGTTGCTTAACAGGGACAGAAGGGCATACGTATCGATGAAAAAAATCCTGTCAAACTTTCGTTCTGCAGATGACGCTGTCCTATTCATAGAAAGCACTACTGAAGCAGGGACGATGTTGAAGGAACTCAACGAAGCGGGGAAAAAGATCCGACTAATATAAATCGCGTGAAGACCCAGTTCATGGAAAACCGATGGTGCGTTAATGAACACATCAGACTCAATGGTTCTTTGATTACGAAGGCCTCTTTGTACGTGTACCTTGATCACTCACTGAATATGGAGATCAACGTGAAGGAGGAACTTGACAGAAAAAGGAAAACAGCGTGGGTGGCATTCGGGCCCACCAAAGAAACCATCGACCAAATAATAGACCAAAAATTACACGCCAATATTTTCGATTGGACAGTCCTCGCAGCGCTCTGACGCGGACTGATACTTCGACCCCGTCAAGAATACTTGGAACGATTTACAGAGCGCTTGAACGATGTCTTCTGAATACCAGTCGGTACTCACAATACCTATCCGTCTTGTGTAGCTGAGAAATTTATCTCATCTTCATGATCCAGGTGAATTCACATCGATAGCGAAACACTTATAGGCTGGTCATATAGTAAAGAAATCACACGACAAATGGGTGAAACGAATTGTAGAGCGGACAGCACACGAATAAACTCGCCCCGAGGGCGATTATCTACACGTTGGGCGGACGTATTCGTTAGAATAATTAATCAGTTGTATTCACATCTGTATTCACATTATCTGTATTCGTAACTCTCAAGATTCTGCAGGTCATGGTATGAACTTGAGCCAGCGCTCATTCTCGAATTGAATCACCGCCATGGAAGACAATCGCGAAATGAGACCGATGGAAATTGTGCTGGGGTCCGCACAATTCGTGAGGGCGGACCGTCCAAGTATCCAAGTAAGTAAGTCTGGAAGATTTCAAACCTTCCTGAGGTCTGTTATGGCGTCTCTAGTGTGAGACGCATATTTCGGCTTCCTCATAACGCTCAGCAGCACCACATGCCATTCGGCTCACCCCCATTTTTATTAAGAATCGCCGACGAAGGAGTATCGCTCCACGACAAGTGAAATGATCACGTGATGTTGCGTTGTTTCGGAGTTATCGACATTTGGCTACATAGCTTACGAGACATATGAAGAATATGTTACAAGAACTTTCAATCGACTTTTTTGAGATCTTTTCTAATAAAATTAATGTGTGCTAATAGAATGTTTTAAGCTTTTCAGAGATTTAAAGTATTTTACTGAACGTGAAGTGATACTTCTTTTTTAGCGATTCCTAATAATATGTAGAGACGAGCAACCGAATGACATGTGTGCTGATGAGGCTTCGGAGAAAGCCAAAACGTACGTCTCTAGAGGTGCCATACCAGACCTCTGATGGCTTAAAACATTCCTTCAAACTATATATATCAGCCGATAACATTGTTGAAAACATCGAATAAGAATGCGACCGCCTTATGTAACATCTTCACGTTAGCGTTATGAAAGCCGAGAGTCCTAAAGTCATAAAGAGACGCTTGTCTTCGCGAACATTCGAGCTGATACGTCAACGCAGGGTCGAACGAGCTATAGTCAACCGAAACCTTACGTGCAAATTTGTAAAATACTGCGAGAAGCGATAGAGGAAGATCTCAAAGAGAGAAGGGCAGCAGTGATGGCAAAAGCTGCGGGAGCTGAGAAGAGAATTCGCAAATTCCCTCGAACCTTAGCCAATTACAAAACCAAGATGATTACATCCTGACGCCTTGACGGGACACTTACAGCTTCCTAAAGGGCAATGGTGAATATCATTCATGGTTGCTACTCAGATCTGATCTCTTTTAACAGCCACGTTCTCTTACCGTCATATGATTTATAAGAAGATGAATTTGTCGTTACGCCGATTCTCTCTTCCGAAATCCACCACGCTATGTCGTCGGTGAAGAATTGAACAATATCTGGTCCAGACAGGATAAGACCAGAGCACCTGGATAACTTACCGCCAATTCTCATCAAAACCGTGGCTCGGCTCTTCACCCTTTACCTGCCAGAATGCAAAGAATGCAAGGTTCCCAGTCAATGGAGGAACAGCATGACCGTGTTTTGTTTAAAAAGGAAGACCTTCACCACATAGGCAGTTATCGCCAATCTGCTTGGTGTCCGTCGTCTATAAACTCTTTACTCGAGTCATCCTAAACAGAATTGACAGAACACTAGACGAAGGACAGCCATGCGAACAAGCAGGGTTTCGAAAAGGATTTAGTACCATAGACCGCATGCACACGATCACAAGACTCATTGAAGTTTTACGAGAGTAGAAAAGACTGCTCTGTCTCACCTTTATCGATATGAAGAAAGCTTTTTATTTAGTGTAAACAAAAGCAGCCATAGAGGCTCTGGACACCCACGGCGTCCTTACTCGCTAAGTAGTTTCTTCGTGAGTTATATGAAGATTTCACAACCAAAATATCGCCATTCCATTACGATATTAATATCGACGTAAAGGGAGGGTTTGAAAAGGCGATAAATCTCACCAAAATTATTCACTGCCACTTCCGAAAACGTTATGCGAACATTAGACTGGGACGACATGAGATCGAAATTCGACGCTTGACGAATAAATCATCTCCACTTTGCCAATGATATCGCCCCTGTAACAGCAAGCATCAGCCAAGCAATCGAATGTTGAATGATTTCGATAACGCCTGTGGAAAGATCGGTCTTCGACTAGATTTAACGAAAACGATGTTTATGAGGAACGGATGGATTTTGAATGTTGCATTCATGTTCAACGAAACGAACATTTCCGAATGCTCGAACTGCGTCTATCTAGGTCGTGAGGTCAATATGATGAAAAACCTAGCTCCACAGTTGAGCAGGAGGAAACTAGAGAATTGGGGGTGCTTAAGAGCATCGAGAAGGTAGTGAAGAAGACGAGGTACATCCGACTCCGCACCCACCTCTTCGACTCGACAGTTACCCCTGCCCCAACTTATGCGGCAGAAGCTTAGTCGCTACGTAAGCAGGATAACAGATTTCTTGGCGTTATTGAAGACTCAGTTGAGAGGTCGACCAAAAGTTGACGATGCCGTGCCACACTCCAGGTTATCGAAAATAAGGTGGGTCGGACACGTAATGCGCTTGGACGAGGCACTGGATTCCTCGGGATGTCAAGCGCTCCTCAGGAAGGCCACCGACCCGATGGCCCGATTTCTTCACGGAAAACCTACAAGAAAGATATGATACTCAGCGAATCTGTAGAACGAGACGGACCCGCTGGGCCACCCTTGCACGCGATAGGGAAAGATGGAGATGTTGCTGATGCCCGTTCGAATCACTGGGCGATCAACGGGACAACTGGTGATACAGGTAATCAAGCCTATTCATGTGCCTAAGCCTAAGTAGTCTAACCCTATGTGCGAAGAGCATATGAACGCGTAGAGAAAACCTTAGAGTATCAGTTCATATATTATCTCGAGTATTTATCAAAGCGGAGAAAGAAGTCCAAATTTAATCACAAAATTTGCCCTCCACATCTAAAGCGCACTGCTCATGTAGACAACAAGAAATGAGTGTCGAGTGTGAAACGCAACTTTCTTTTGGCTGCTACAGAGTACAGAAACACTTCTTCTCAAGAATCAAGTACATAAACCAATTTGTTGAGATTGAGCTATCGACCAATTACTGTAAGTCTAGGGGAAAGCTTCTGTTAAGGAAAAGTGCCCGAGTGTAGCACAAATTTTTTGCTTATTGCTACAATGTACTATAAGGTGTTTCTAGAAACCAATGCACCAATGACACTTTTGTGATCAAAGCTATCGAATATCATAAAAATCTTAAAAAGAATCAAGAAACGCATTTTCTAAGAGCTGAAACAAAATTCAAGTAACGGGAATTATCCAAATTACGGATACACTTTCTTGAAAAATAAAACACTCTTAATGGATTAATTTGAGTTTTGCAAAGGTGGGCCAGATTACATTACTATGGATACAGGTCGAGCAGTATACACAAAACTTTTCAGTTTTTTCTGATCCAAAATGTTCCAGAATGCCTTCAGCTTTTTCTTGAAATCCCAGCAAATCAAGCGTTTTAACTACAAACGTTTATTTCGAGTCTACACTACCGTCTTCACAAATGGACTTGTTAATACGGCATAAGTGTAAAAACATCGATCAGTGATTTTCCTGAAAATCTCTATAGCTCGAATCACTATGCGTCAAGGCAATAATTAACATGCAACACTTACGCTGATTTGAAATTTTTTGAAGCATTGTACGAATCTTAACTTGCAGTGAGTGATATCGTTCATGAGGGACACATTGCTGACTTGGCTTTATAACCAACTTGCAAAGCCTCGTATGCCTTCATAATGAGGATTTTGGGATAAAACTTTAACGAAAAGGCTCACTTTCTACAATCCCAGTGAGAACACTTCACCTTAGATGTTTTAGAACTCTATGTTGAATCGACTCTACCACCATCAATGGCATTCATACGAAAAATGGCTATCTTCAAAAGCAGCCGAACCTGTACAAAGTTTGGAGATTTTCGCGAGTAATGGATGCAAAGAAACCAGTCGAATCCGTGATGTGCAGCTTCTTCACAAAAAATGTGAAACTATCCGTGTTAAGTAAGAACAAACACATTTATTAGGTTGGCGAAGAAGAAATGGCGGCTTGTGTATTGCTTAAAACACCGTTTGATTTTCGAATATATTCTAAAACAAATGTGATTTAGTCACACCTCTTTCTGTTTTTTGTTGTGATGACGTGTTACTTGCTATTTACTCTATATATATCCAAGACCATGGAAAGAACATTGCTTGATGCAAATGTATGTGCGGTTTGATACCATGACTCCAAAATAGGTTGTAACCAGCAGAGACAAATCAAAACATCAATACCGTATTTGACCCTGAAGAGCAGCCGAACGTACGCTGAAGTGGTGGTTCAAAAAGTTACGTGAAGGAGACGCATTTGAAGAATACTTTAATCACGATCGCTTCTGCACCAGCTTAAGCAAAAAACGTAGAAAATGCAATCCTCGGTTCAACATGGGGAGACCTCCATTACTTTCGCACCAGCCCAATAGTACAAGCTGTCAAATTAGTTCAAGAAGATTCTTTTTTAATTCCTAGATGGAGCTTTTTGGTAGGCGCTAGGTGCAACATATATCTTGAATGAGTATCCGACCGACAACAGGGAGGCAAGTAATTTTATTTTGCTGACGAAATCTCAAGCTTGTGATTGAACTAACACGTACATACAGATGCACCCCTAAATGGTCGATGCACTGTGAACGAACTTGGAAGAAAGTGCCGGGATTTGTAAACATTATAGCAAATCGTAAAAACAAATCAGTGAAACGCTAAAATCTGAACAGCTCTTGAAAGATTTATTCCATTATTGTCAAAATAGACCGGCGAATTCCATGTCCATTCAATGCCTCAACATTAGAAAGAGCACAGCCCATCGTTGCAATTGATGGGACCACCAGGGCAGGCAGCGCACACTGCACCAATGGTGTAAATACTCGCTCCAATCACGTTCACTCTGAAGTCGTACATCAATTTCACATTTTTCATAAAAATAGCAATCTGTCAAAATCTTACGGAGCTCGGTACATGCACGAAGTGAAGTAAAATCCATTACACACATTGGTTGCGCAGCCTACGTATCTGTTTGTTCCCCAGAGGACCTGCATAAATTATGAATTCAGCATGTCATGAAATCCTGATTAATATATAAGACAGTGCTTTTATTTCAACTGCATAAAATCATTTGACTTGGCCCTCTCTAAGAATATGGCAATCGATGCGAGCTAGAAAACAAAAGGCTATGTTAGTGGTTGAGATTTTGGTGGGTGAAGAAATCAGATCTAAGCAACCGTAGTGGATATGAATGATTGTTTCTGCTGATGTGCCTAGCAATCGAATTAGCAACAAAGGTGCACAAACCTTAGATACTTGTGTCATCGGTCTAGACGTGCGCTGGGCTAGGAAAGGTGTAAATATCATGTTTGAAGGAATACCATATGATGAGAGTTGACCCAAGAATGATGAAATTGCCTGGGTTGGAAAAAATCAAACAAAGCAAAACGTTTGCGTGAAGAACACCATCTTGGGTGCTATAAGAACTTAAGTTTGTATTAAGTTAAGAATCAATTACATTCTGAAGAGCACCCAAAGCATCAGTAGCGGTTGTTGAAAGGACATGGACGTTTTCTTCATAACCAGGTCGAATGCTAGGTGGAGATTCTTGGCCATGACAAAACCTTACACTTGCATGAGCATATGCCTCCGCATAGCAATCATATTCCTAGATGAGCTCATAATGAATGAAAGATCTGAGACAGGGGAACGTGCAATAGTCAAGGTACAAATTTACCAGGCGGTACATTAGCGATGACGGTGGTGCATTCTCGCCAGCATGTTCGGCGTTTACTGCTAGTCCTCTGGTAACCAGCGATCTAAACAAGGATATTTCTGCGGCAAGATCTTGATTTTTCATATTCACATCGCAAAACAATAGGCAATTTATGAAAACTTTTATTATTTGGATAATTATGCACCTGAAATTATTGTGCATTCCCAGTGCCGTCTCTCTGAAAGCAGAGCTGAACGCCCTGCTTTCACAATCCGTGCTTCTTCTTCTAGTTGTTGTTGTCGCACTTGGTGACATTGTTGTCGTAGTCGTTGTAGTTGTTCTAAGAGCGTTCACACAAAGACCAGACTCACAATATGCTGGCGCGAATGCAGTGCAATCGGCATCATTTTGGCATGGAGCTCCAGATGTGTACACTAATGTCCCAGGTTGAACATTGCTGAAAGTATGTTTTATTGATATCTATATTGTACTGAAAAATATTTTGATTGATTCTGCATACGGTTGCGAGAAGACACATGCAGCAGCTACCACATCGTTACACATGGTGCTGAAACAGCCAACAGCAGTTGTTGTCGCACGGATCAACTATAAATGTGCAATAATAAAATTGCTTTCTAATAACGTTTGAAGAGTGTACTGACGTTGGCAAAAGAAAGTAGTGCTGGATTTCCATTGTAGATATTGTCAACTGGCCACATAATGCTTGTAACTTCTATCCAGTCCACAACTGCCAGTTCAATAGCATTGTTTAACGCTGTTCCCGGACCGAAGCTAAATTTTCGAAGAAGAAAATGAAGAAATTGGATTAGAATGGAACATGAAAACAGTTCAAATACTCGTATCTGCTTCTGGCTCACGTTTGATAGTTCAAGCCGTTTGTCGCAGTTGGTGCAGGGGCAATTTGGGGACAATTCTGAACAGCTGTCTGAGCCATTGTCTCCAGGTCACAATCCCATCTCTACAACACGGAACATTACTAACGCAGCTTTTACATGTCTGTAATGTATCAAAAATAGATACTATTTGTAAGAGTGTAGTAAGCTTTTTGAGCTTTTTATACAGAGATCCAAACTCTAATTCTAATGCTCAAGCGCAAAATTCACCAATTTTCCCAGATCGCTAGCAGATGAAAGGAAGTCCACTGCTTGAAATTGACCCAACGCGACGTGTGAGCGTACTTGGTTAATTAAATCGAGAGCTCCCTGCCTGGTTTGATCGGTTATTGCCATCCCTTGGCACCCAAATGCTAAAAGAGGCAATTAATACCTCATCTATATCAAATTATAAGGCATATTTTGTTAAGATAAGATCGCCATTGATCTTGTGTTGTAACGACAAATTCCAAGAACGTACGCATCTCAAATCCACCACTGGAAAGACCAGATCGGAAGAGCTGAAATAATTTTCGTGTAACTATTGAAGCGTAAACAAGAAATGATTCAAATGCTTACTAACCGTTCCACAAAACGTCAGTAAGGTTAGTCGGAACATTGCGGAAGATATACAGTGTCCCGCCTGGGGATCGTTCCTTATAAACGTTTGTGGCGTTGCACTTTTTCTCAATTATTCAAAATTGAGTATCGTGGCAGTGTTTCACGTAAAATCCTTTTGTTTATAGTATAAACTGAGTCAATTTTCTACGTCTGCTGTATTTCATTGAGACACAAACAATTTGTTCCAAAAATGAAACTCAACGCGTGATACAATTTTCCTCACATTCGCATTAATAGATTATAAGAATATGCTATTCCAAAAAAAAAAAACGGCCCTCTCATTTAGCAGCAATAACATTCAAAACCATAAAAAGCAATAGATTGCATAGACAACATGCTAGAGGATAGAGTTTTTAATGTTGTTCAATATCTGAAAAATGTGCCATACATTCGACTTCATCGAGCATCGTCAGAGATGATTTGAATGCACATCTATTAATCTTGCGATGGTTTGACAATGTATTAAGTTCACGATGATCCTCCCAGACAAGTGTAGTCTCGATTGACCAACTTCAGAGAGACGGAGGGTTTGATTAACCATGAGCAAAAGGTCGAACCATCAAGCATATGTGTGCCGTGAGTACGTTTACTCATTACGCAGAGCGCATAGTCTACAAAAAGAGTGAAAATCTTGAGATCTCTTTCAACTTTTTCAAAATTTCTGATCGTGACAAGCTATTCCTAGTTCCTTGATGGTCACCCCTGAATGAAGAAGAATTTTTAGAATGCGTCAACCGAACGCAAAGCTTGAGTAAGGCCCAAGAAGAAAACGCGAAAAATCAAGATTTCTCTTTTGCCGAACGTTTCTCAGATTTCTCTTCACATGTTTGAATTTCATCAATATCTGGATAGAAGGAAAAATAGTGAAAGTCGTAGGTGATTTTTGGAGTCTCATTTTGTTTCCTTGTTTCTGTGAAGTAAATAACAGTACAAACTGATCTTCACCGCTACTGATAAGAACAATACGATTACTGCTGTGATAGGCACTTTTGTATTTCAACACACCTTTCTCATAATTAGGAAGTTATGGAGTTACTTTTTTCGCCATTTCAACGGGCAAAGTGGTATTTCGTGGTCTTCTTCCGAGTTCACCTTTCTGATTTGTTAGCTCGATTATAAGTGTCAAGATGGCTAACAACGCCACCGTCGCTGAATCCGTCTTTGAAAAAAAAAACTACATATCTAGCTTCTGAGAGCGTGGAAAGGTTAAACTGACTACATTCTGACTGTCTAAGCACTTCCATAATCTTTGGTTTTCGGTAGGAAAAAACTGCACAGGTTTGTAATGGTAAAGCCCCTCTCCTTCGTCAAAAGATCGGTCTGAGACATTGCGCGAAATCAGACATGATAATGAGGCATCCTCGATAGCTTCTCCTTATTACTAGGCCTTTCTTTTATCAGTTAGCAAATTTATGCCATAACTACTGATGGTAGAATTCTACTGTTTTTCTTCAGTAGCGCTCATAGAGGGAGATGATTGCGAGTTCTTGTAAAAGTAGTTTGTAAGCTAATGTTCTTCACCTGAAACTTTTTTTGTTCTATCAATGTTGTAGAATATTTTAAAAAGATCCTTTAGCAACATCTACTTCTTACTATAGTGTTAGATACTTGGTATACAAAATTTCAACTTGTATTCATGGCCCTGCAACTACTTTGATAGTTTGGGTATGAATATTATGCAACTATGAAGTTTAGAGTTCAAAAGTGAGGTCTAATGGTAATTTTTTTTTAGCGAATAGGTATTTGTGTTTTATTGCATTTCCTCGACTGGAAGCGCCTATCTGTGAGAAAACACACTGCCTAAAGTCTGAAGAAAAAACAACGGGAAAATTCAATAAAGTAAGAAAAAGTACAGCACTAGCCGAGGTCGTGGAAACTGAGGAAGTTTCGATGACATCGGTTAAGACCTCTCCTCTGCAATCCTCCTTCCATATCACTTTTGTTAGGCTTTTTTTTCACAGCACTCAAGGTGCAATGCTAATGGCTTTCTTCCAAATTTCGATACGACATAAAAAATTTGCCGTCTCAAAATGTAGAGCGTTTCTTATTCACGGCGATTAAATAGCCGAATTAAGTGATTAATGAGTACTACTGTGGTAGTGACTGAAAGTTCATAAGGAGGCGGGAATAAGAAATACTGTGTACTCCGGTACGTCAGTAGCTATCGACTTCGTATGACCATCCTATTGGATTGTTTGTATGAGTGCAGCTCCAAAATAGGTTATTCTTTACTCGGTCAATTTAGATGCTTTAGAACTCTATCAGCTGCTTATTATTAACACATAGTTTAACCGGAACCGCATTTTTCTAATGAAATACAGTGAACATCCAAATTTTATACAATTCATACTGTAAACAGATTATTTTCAGTATGTCCGTAAGCTGTGAAAACAGGTTTGAATCATTCAGAAAGTTGGACAACACGCGTTTCGAACAAATGGTTTCGCATACAGTAGAGATCTTGTGCCTATTGAAGCTTTAAATAAAACACTGGCAATTTTTTCCTTTCAGTAGTAAATATTTGATTAGAGGTTAATTACTCTTATACTTTGACATGTCTATCAAGATCAGACGTATTTGAGTCGAATTAGCAATGTAATTTTTTTGATAATTCAAGTAGTAGCACTTTTCAGGTTGTCGCAATTTGGTTCTTGAAGTAGTAAGTACGACATGTTTACTCAATTTAAAATATTCTCTTCTGCTTCTTACTACAATGGTTTATTATCAGTGGTTCTATATCGGAAGAAAATTAGTTGCGATCAGATGATTATATAATTGAGTTGGGAGTAATTCCGGAGTGGAATAGCTTGCCAACGTAATGATTGTCTCATCTTTATAAGTTCAAACCCTTCAGTAAGAATGAAGCGTCCACGAAGTAGCACAACAACGTCGACAATTCATCACTACTTAATCATGCCAATCACAAACTTCATCTAATAATATTTCACCTAATTACAGAACTCGCTAGTATTTCTGCGTTTGAACTGTTAATCGATGCAGGAACTTCATGACGTCATTCTAGACTCAAAAGTTCCACATTTTTGTCCGTATATCAATTTAAAACCGAAGAAATAAGGGAATCAGCGCTGTGTCAATAAAGATCTGGTGACATTTTATCGAAATTCCATAGTGATACGATCTACCTAACATCTTGAAACATGTTATATCCTTATCAGATTATATCACTTTGAGCGAATCTATAGAAGAGCTGTTGAAAAGGAGAGAATTTCTTCGAACTATATGAAATTCCGTGACTTTCACTTGTTCAGAAAACACGAAGTTATTAATAAAAGTCATTTTGTACAAAATAGTACAACAGAGTTGTATCAGTGGATAATAAATCGGCAGCTTCGCCTTCGTCAGAGCCTGAAGGAGAAATTGGCGTGCAATTCACATAGATGAACACTTTTTACAATTAACTAAAATGAAACCTAAACGAGATCGTAAGAAACGTATAGTAATCAGCTTTTGTTGAATGGTCACCGTATTTTGTTGTTTACTAGTCCATCAGTAAATATATAGAACATCCGCACAGAGTATTGCATGAGCGAGGAATGTGTTCGTCTTGGATCCACGAACTAGATCCCAATACGGAGTGAAAGCAGGAGTGATCACGAGGCATTCATCTTTCTGATTCAATATTGGATTTTTGGTTGTATCTGAGGCCTTCGACGATTTTACGCTCTGATGTTTACTGTTCATGTGCGAGCATGGATATTTCTACTTCAAAGTTCACGTCCTTATGCATCTGTGCCCTATGCGTACCCAGTGTTGTTTTTGATTCAAATTTATCTCTGTTGTCTAAGTATTCTTTGATACGGACATAGAGAGACCTTCGCGTTTCGCCGACATATCCGCCACCGCACGATTTGCAAGAGATTGGGTAGACTGTACCCATGATCAAGCAATCACCGTCTCCATCGTTCAGGCATATTATGCATTCTTCGGTTTCACACAGACGTTCGTGTAAGAGATTGCGAACCAGTTGTCTCTTTAGATTATTCCGTGATAAATATATACTAAATAATAACAAATATAATACATACAATATTAATATAACACGTAGTACAAGCGTTATAAATACAATCTATAAATGAATGTTTGAATACCACCGGATAATCTAAGGAGCCAACTAATTCGCAACCATTTATAGGACCGTCTGTACCAAACGAAAGGATGTATAATATGTCTCAACGGTAGAGACGGTGATTGCATGACGATGTGCACAGTCTACTTGAATTTTTGTTAAACGTGCGGCGCAGTATATATAGGCAAAACAGGAAAGCTTTTCTATGTCCGTGTCAAAGAACACCTAGTCAACAGAAATAAAATTGATTCAAAAACCCTACTAACTGCGCATATGACACAGATGAATAAGGAGGTGAACTTCGTATCAGAAATAACCATCCTCGCTCAGGAACGGAAAGCTCAACGCTCGAAAATCTCGAAGCGATTTGAATCTATGCCGAAATCCAAATATGAATCTGTAAGATAAATGCCTTGTCATAACATGTGAATTCGCGCCATATGTCAGATCGATTTTTGTGGTTCTGAAGAACAATTGTTTCTCAGCCAACAAATTGCCATTCAGATGAAAAGTTTTGAGTAGTCACTGATTCCTTCAACAGGCACGGGATCTCTACTGTATGCGTTAAGATAACTTGATAGAAACGCCGATGTTGTCCAACTTTCTGAGTGATTCAAATCCGTTTTCCACACTTTTTACGCATATTGAAAATTATCTGTTTACAGTGATGCCGTACAGAAGTTTGTATGCGTGTTGTATCTTACTGAAAACATCCGGGTCCGAGCGGACTGACAGTTATCAGCAGTTGGTAGAATTCTACAACATCAAAATCGACCGATTAAAAATATACTTACTTTGATGCTGCATTCATACAAATACTCCGGTACGAAAGTTATACGATGTTGATAGCTACTAACGTATTGGAGTATATAGTGTTCTTTCTTCTACAGCTGTTCTTCCACAGCATCAAAAGCGACCGATTAAAAATATACCTACTTTGGCGCTACATCATGCAAATAATCCTGTAGGAAGGTCATACGAAGTCGATAGATACTAGAGTATTGGAGTATACAGTGTTCTCTCTCCCTCACAGTAGTGCTCACTTATCATTAAGTTCAACTGTTTAGACGTAAGTAAAAGACGCTCCACAGTGTTGAGCCGGCAACTTTTCATATCATATTGAAATTTGGAAGAAACCGTTAGCATGGCAGCGTGAGTGTTATGAACAAAAAGGCTGATGAAGGTGGTTCTGGAGAAGACTGCAGCAGGAGAGGTCTTAATCGACGTCATCGGAGCCTTCTGATTTTCCACAGCCTCGTCTAATATTAAACTTCTTCGAGCTTAGGCACTGCGTATTATTATAGTTAGTCTCTTGCAGTCGGGAAAAGTTAATGAAACACAACACCTGATCGCTAAAAAACAAGAGAAAAAAAAATTTTTACTAATACACCTCAGTATTGAAAATATGCCTATCCAGCATGAAAAGTAGTTGCATGGCAAGAAAAGAAGTTGAACTTTTGATCACCAAAAGATCTAACACTGTCAGCTGAACTAAGTACTGCTAAAGGCGCTTATATGACAATGAATAAAGATGAAACGTTGCTGGCATAAGCGGAAGAGATAAATGTAATTGGAATGTGATTAAACACGATTGAAATAACATAAGAACATTCAGTAGCAGTTCGAAAAATAACTTCTTTGTAAACATCTGGCTTTCCCTTCAAAATTTTGGGGATAGAAAGGAAATATTGGCTTTGCTTCCATAATGACCGATGATTATTGTTCATATCAGAACATAAGTGGATGATATAAAAAGTTGTCATCTATGAGACAATAGAAAAAAGACTCTTCTACAACTCTGTCGATGTGTCAGTTTTTGAAGTACACTATTGATTTATAGTTACTTTGGATAACCCATGAAGTAGCATCGTATTGAGATTTGCAGTAGCAGTTATGACGAACAAGTCATCGTTTCGCAGCTGTTTGGCATACTTCAACCAAAAATAGCCTTGATAAATTTCTTCTTTCAAAATTTATTTCTTTTGATGATCAAACTCCTTTTATTGATGATAAAATTCTGAATTTGTTAGGAAACTACAACAATGTGAAGATTGCGTACTCCAGATTTTCGCGAGCGCCGACTGCCGCTCGAGCGACGGGCACGGCACCGTTTCATATGGACGGCTGGTGTAAGAGGAACATCGTTCAATTCAGCTGCAGTGAATGCAGATTTTACAACAGAAATTATGGTCGAGGTAGCCTTGCTGTGGCGTTCTATAAGACGCTATTGTCGACTGCAATAGAGGGTTGGAGGTGGAACCCAGCTCCACGTGACGAGCATCACAACCACTCGGCCACGGCGACATCACTTTGAGGTAGCTCATTTCGTTTATGCGGCGAACGATGGTGCTACGGCCGTATTAAAGTGTTACTAAAATATTCTCGAACGGAGCTTGACCTTTTGGCATTAGCTTGATTGGAAATAGTAGAAAAAACATAATAAAACAAAAGTGAGAATGAAGTCATAAAACTTCTAATATGATATTACGCGAGAGTGGTGAAATCTCCTTCGTTATGTCTGTACACAGTGCCCTTCCAACGAATGATTAGCTTCGAGTCTCCGGTTCACTTCAAAGCAACGAACGAGGTGCTATTTTATATAAACGCAGAGCGGTTTACTCGATTTGCCAATGCATTCACCCCTATAAGACATGCAAGAGATCGAGAACATAGTATTCGAATCCGTACAGTCACCGTATAAAGCGTTGGAGGAAATTATGTAACTTTGTTTTGCGTAGTTACTCATACGCATAGCAAAGAAATTATCCACCATTATCGCTTGGATCTCCTCAATATCCATGTCCTCTTATCGTCAAATGAATTAGATGAGGAAGAATTTGTCGCCCCATCGGTTTTTCCTTCCGGAATCCGACACGCTTATCGTCGGTAAAGATCAAAACAACACCTGGCCCGGAGAGGATCAGACCAGAGCACCTGAAGAACCTACCGCCAATTTTCATTAACACACTGGCTCGGCTCTATAATCGTTATCTGTCAGAATGCGAAGTTCCCAGGTAATGGAAAATCAGCAACGCCGTGTTGTTATTTAGAAAAGGAGACGTTCCCAACATAAGCAAATATTGCCCGATGTGCTTGCTGCCCGTCGTCTATAAACTCTTCACTCGAGTTATTCTATAGAGAAATGAAAGAACGCTGGACAAAGGACAACCATGGGACCATGCAAAAAGTTTTGAAAGTAGACCTTTACCACCCGATCGAATAACTCACTGAAGATTGTTGAGAGTACAAGAAAGCGCTCTGTCTCACTTTCGTCGATTTGAGAAAGCCTTTAATTCAGTGGATGCAGAAACAGTCATAGAGGCTTTGGAGAACTAGGACTTCCCTACTCGGTACATAACGATCTTCGTGATCTATATAATGATTTCAAAACTAAAATATCGCTGTTCTATATTGATATTACTATCAACGTAAGAAGGGGAGGAGGGAAGGGGGAAGGTTCGGTAGTGATACAATTTCGTCAAATTTATGCACTGCCACCTTCCAAAAATGACATGCGAACATTAGAATGGGACGATACAAGATTGAAAATTGCCGGCTGACAATCAAACTGTCTTCGCTTCGCTGATGATATCGTCCTTTTAACACCAAGCATCAGACAGGCGGAGCGAATGTTGAACGTGTTCGACATCGCCTGTGGAAAGATTGGTCTCCGGCTGAATCTAACGAGATGATGTTATTGAGAAAGGGATGGGTATTGTATGCCCTATTCACGCTCAACGAAGCAAACATTTCCGAATACTCCAATTAGTCTATCTAGGTCGTGAAGTTAACATGATCAACGATCTAGTTCCAGAGTTGAACAGGAGAAAACGAGCGACTTGGCGAGCGTTTAAGAGCATCGAGGACATAGTGAAGAAAGACGATGAACATCCGACTCCGTGCCCACCTTTTCGACTCGACAATTATCCCTGCTCTAATGTATGCAGCGGAAACCTGGTCGCCACGTAAGCAGAATTAAAAAATCATTCGGCCTTACTAAACGTTCATGGAAAGTTTGATGCTAGCAGCATCCCGTTTTTCCCGAATGAGAGAAGGATCCAAAGTCTGATCTACGTCATCCATCGAAGGTCAAGGATAGCGACCTACACTCCAGGCTATCGAAGGTAAGGTGGGCTACCTAATGCTCTTTATCGAAAACCGATGAACGAGAGCCGTTACCAACTGGATTCCTCGGGATGTCAACCGCACCCCAGGAAGACCATCGACCCAGTCCAGTTTGTTCACGAAAAGCCTCGAAAGAATCAAGAGCAAGCAAAACCCACTGCACTTTTGTTGCACGCGATAGGGAAAAATGGAAGTATCGCTTGTGCCCGCTCGAGTCACTTGACAATCAACGAGGCGGCAGATGATACAGGTGATAATAGCTATTAGCAAATTTTTTTGGCAGTGTGTAATGTGGTGGATAGGGTGGTCTCTATAATGCACACATGACCTTTGGTTTACTTGAACGTCCCACATAAAACCTGCCCGTCTCCTCTTCGGAGAAGGCAGATAGTATCAAGCTTGTCCAGTTAGAAAACAATGACCAAAGCTATTCCTAACTTCAAAAATCGCGCACAGACCAGCAGAATTTAGCCCGCTCTACAATAACTCAACGCATACCGGAACAAATGTAATGAGATTTATGCCCGTCTTCAGCGGCCTATTTTACTTCGAAGAGCTTTTTCTGCTGCAGTTTCTTTTACTTTATCAATAACTTGCCCAAACCAGATGTTATATTAGGCCTTGCTTGTGAGAAAATGTTCTATTCACTTAGCGATTAGCAAAGGATTTTTTCTCTTTCTCTGAAAAATTTCACTTTTTGATGAGGGACGGTCAGGAAGAGTAAGAATACCAGTATTTGAATATTGAAATTCGACATTGAAACCTTTTTGCCGCAGTGATGTAGAAAATCGCTAGGGAGACTTCTCATGGTTCGTCGGTGCTCAAACAATTTGCGTCAATGAGATTTTGCCTTTTGAAGAAGTTGTAAACTTCGCCAGTTTTTTATTTCGCAATCTTTGAGGCAAAAGTCAAGCTCAGATGATCAGAATGTTAAAAGCTTTAATTGGTAATTATTTCATGTTTCGCAGCTATTATTTCCTGTTTCCTAAATTTAGCTATGGGCCAGGAACACTACCATCAACTTCCATCAACTCCACCGAAGCGGCTGTGCTGACCTGGTTACAATAAGGAACGTAGTTTGGCCACTTAGAAATATCTACAATGGAAATTTTGCATTATGCGATTTTGTTAGCGTAATAACGGTGATAACATTCAATAATGATAAGTGATGTGCTAACCTTTGATCACTAGACGCGATGCTCCCGTAAAGGAAAAAAATGCGGATTTGTATCCCGCCGGACGTTTAAATTTTTGAGCATAACTCATCAATTTTGGATATGTAATTATTACGTCGCATCATCGCTGAAGCGGTTAAACAAGAAGAATTTTAGTCATAGTTTTTGCTCGAGATCGAAACTGCGGTAAATATTTTTGATTGATTCCGGCATCAAGAGCACCACAAAATGAGATTCTCTATGCGAGTCCTGTTCCTTTTCCCTAATTCGACTCGATGCGGGTGCGAACACACACATTGTGAAAACGCCCCACCTGTGTGGATGATCGAATAGGATCAACGCAGCTCTGAGGAAAACGAAAGCGTCAAAATGTTGGCCAAATAAGTCAATTTTATCGAATTAGTGCTGACTTAATAATCGAAGAAGAGATTATGCCAGCAGACTTGCCACCGATATTTCACCTAAAGGTAGTCCAAATGGCCGCATTCATGCTTCCAGAATACATGTGTATGAGTGCTAGTGCATAAAGATATTCCAAGCCGATTTCAAAAAATTACAAATCACAAGTACAGCACTCAAAGCGTCGTAAGGAGAAAGGGCCTTGGAAATCACAACGTAAATGGTTTGCATAGTTTCCAATGGGATGATTCTATACGGATCAGAAAGTACTTGTTGTATATCAAAATAGATGACCACCACTCAAAGCTGACAGGTTTAGGTTATAGACGAATGTAGCTCACATTAGAGCTCGCTCTTATTAATCACTGATTGAAAGTTATAGACTTTTAAATACCTTTTAGCGTTTAATTTTGAAAAAGCTCCTGGCGTGGATCTGTGCCTGAGGGATGTGCCATGCATTTGACATCATCAAGCATCGCATGGGGTGACTGAGGCAATTAAATGCATTTCTGCCTCTGTAATGATTCACAGTAGCGTGCCTATTTATCAAGGTCCGTATTCTTAGAAAAGTCTGCTAAAAATTTGCCGACCTCGGGGAAATGAAAGGCTTGGCAAGTCTTGGGCGGGGATCGAATCATCACTCACGTGTGTGTTGTAGGGCACCTCTAACCACCGTGCCAGACGCGAACTCTTGATGATTATCTGTGCAAAAGCTACTTACGGCTGGAAAGAGGATTTTGGGGGACATAAATAAGTATGAGGTAACTATCATTAGAATCATGGAAATGTTACAGTTTGTTATGTGAGATTTTCTGGAAGTCTAGATATTAGTGGCCTTTATTTTCACGCACATAAATAAGCATGCGATAACTCCCATGAAAATCATGGGAATATTGCAGGTTCCTATATGAGATTTTCTCGCTGAAGGCCTAAATATTATTCGTCTTTATTTTCACTTTGCCACAAGCCTGCACCATGTCGAACGATACAATCAGAGTTCGTTTTTTTTACTTCATTACTGGATAAAGGGTCTTTTACAGCCCGCTGCACTAGATGAAATCAACGAAGTTGAAGGGGAACGCAACAAGTAAACGTGCTGCTGGACGTTGGTTTCAACGTTTTGATGCAGAAGATCTTTACTTTGAAGACAAGCCTCGTTCAATTTGAATCGCCGATTTTAATCGTTTGATGAAGTTGAAGAAGCTTGTAAAAAGTTTTTTGACTTGAAGTCGAAGAAATGCTATTTCGACCTGATCCGAAACTTGGCGCATTGATGGCAGAAAGTTGTAGAAAACGACGGCCTTTATTCTGAAGAATAGTTATTATTGCTTTTGCTTGGAACTCATACATAAATTTTCAATGTTTCACAAGTGCTTAGAACTTTCTTTCATACTTGGTATTTTCGAATGACCATGTGTTCATTAACAGCAGGCGATTTTCAATTCTAATCACAAGCAGGTTGCGCTTTGTTGCAATTACCAAATGTCTCAATATGGAAGGCTGCTGAATTCTTCAATTTAAGAATAATTTTGCTGAGGCTTGTCTAAAAAGATGTTCAGTGTCAATCGTGGTTTTTATTTCAAAGCATTTGATTGGCTTTTCAGTCGAGGTGAAGAAAACGTTCAAAGTATCCTGTAACGTACCTTTCTTTTCGAGTGTCTTCTTGAGACCATAACTCAAATTTCAATATGCCAGATAAGCCTTTTTTGAGCAACGTATGTCATGTGGCCTGTTAAAATGGGCCGACTTGTACAGGCCCGATACACTTGTTTCAACCTTGACGGTCTCATCAGTTGGGCGGTGCCCTTCTCGTCTTGTCGCGGGATCTATAAGTCAGTCCTTATAACAGACCACATGACACGCGTGGCTCGAAATGCTTATCGGGAAAATTCTGCAACGTCCTTCAGCTTCCAAAAATGCTCACCATCAAGTGACGTTTCTACCTGCCTGTTACCATTGTGTTGGTTTCAACGTGTTGTATGGAGAGTTATATTTGTAAGGCGATTGCAATGTGAGCTTCCGGTACTACGTATTTCCGGCAGCGTCTCACATAAGATGTAACCCATTGATAAAGAAGATCCTCTAAACGTCACTTTTAAAAGTTTTGTTGAGTATTATTTGAATGCTGTATGCTTTTTGAGCGTACTTGAGAAGTTCTTCACGAATATCGTCCTTTTGCGCATATCGAACACCTTGGATACAGCACAGCCAGTTGAGCATACAGGATTCCACAAGGGATTCAGTGTATGGATCAGTCCAAACAGTATCACGGGTTATTGAACACTGTCGGGGATACCAGTATGTCTCTTGTTTCATTTCAACCTTCACTGACTATGGAAAAGTGTTTGACAGCGTCGAAATAAATACAATCCTACCAGTACCGTCGACCAAAGTGAGAACCCGCCCGATGTACGAACGTTAGGCGATTGTTATCGGAATTGCAACACAAAACTAGGGCTTTTCATCGACCCCCAACCATACCAAGAGAAAAGAGGTTCGACAAAGTGACATTATGTCGCCACAGTTTACCGCTGCACTGCAGTGAACGATAAAGTCGCTCGACTGGGGCGAGAAAGGCTCACGTATGAATGGAGAATTTCCATCAAACCTCCGTTTTCGTACGACATCGTCATCTTTTCCAAAAGGTAACCGTAAAGCAAAGACGATGCTCAATGAACTCAAGGAAGAGGGAAAAAAGACTGCTCTATTCATAAACAAGCCTAAGACACAGTTCATAAAGAATCATGGTGCTAAGGTGAAGAAATCAATCTGGATGGTTCTCTGATTGCGGAGACCACCTCATGCTTGTATCTTAAACATATATGCTACATGAGATAGGTTTACTAAGAAGAACGAAAAAATCATAGACCGCGCCTGAACCTCTCAAAGAAGCCGTCGACCGAATAGCAGACCCTAAACTCCGCGCACACTTTCTCTATTCAACAGCCCTCCCAGCTCTCTGTTGTGTTAGGCAGCAAAAAAAAAAAAATGATATGATGCGATGTAATATAGTCTGTGATGCTTAATCGCCGCAATCATCTCAAGCAATGATTGATGAAGTCAATGCATGGCGCATCCCTTAAGGATTGATCTTCACTGGTCTCCAACCTAATTTGTCTTCTCGGTTCTATGTGGTGGTCATCAATTTTTAGTAAGCAGCAAGTACCTTTTAATTTGTAAAGAATCATCCGATAAGAAACTATGCAAGACATCTCTGCATCGTGATTCTAAAAGCCCTCTCTCATCACGGTACTTGGTGATGTATAAGTGATACGCTAATTTTTTATTTGGTCTGAGGTATCTCCACATGCTAGCACTCACACACATGTATCTCGAGACATAAATTCGCCGATTTGGCACTCTCCTGAGGTGAAATGTCGATAATTAGTCTTGGTATCATCAATTTCTCATTAAGACATGATAAAAGTGGCTCATTCTGCCAACATTTCGACTCATTCATTTTCTCAGAGTCGCTTTGATCCTATTTAGTAATCCACAGAGGTGGCCATTTTCGTAATATGAATGTTTGCAGCGGTATAGAGTACAATTTAAGGGAAGAAACAACACTCGGATGGCGAATCTCATTTCGTGGTGTCCTCTTTTTCAGGACTAACTTGAACTGTTGCCGTCATTTGACGTGGTCTTTTTTGGCGGCAGATCATCCTGTAGTAGTTTCTATCTCAATGATTGGTACGTAGTATGAAAAGATGTTATTCACAATAATATTTTATTTTAGTGATTGGTACATAGCATGACAACATATTGTTGACAATGATTGGAAATATTTTTTAGTGTTGAGGAAAAAACATTGAAAAAAATTCTGTCATATGAGTGGATATTAGTCCTTGCCACAAACAAATTCTTTCCAATATGAGCAGAAACTATAGAGGTCTTGGGAATCATGAATGGAAAAGAACTTTTCAGAATCCGATTTCTTACCAATGGCTTTCTTCACATTCTAGATTTATGGAACCGTTGTCTTTCTATCAGCACTATGCTATTGTCGCGAAAAATTTATCAACGAAATTTATCAAAGGTTTTTTAGAAGTGCCGCATGTAAGAAAAAGTTTTCATAGGACACTTTTACAATCACGTAACGGAAAACGTCAAACACGTCACTGTGGGCGTAGGCATAATGGTGTTGGCACAACTGCCGATGATCCTTTGAGACCAAAAGTTCACACATAAGTTTATCGGACAATATATAATGAGAAAGCGAAGGATCAAAATTATGTCGGTACATTCCAGTGCTCCTAATCTGTCATCTATGACAGCCCACTAGAAATTCATTTGAAATAAACAGCTTTAATCACCTCCCAGCCGAAATATTATCTTTTTGAGTTAAATTGTCATATTTATGCCACTCCTTTTATTGCCTTACATAGCCGCTTTTAATAGTTCCGCCTAAACATGGTCAAGAATGAAAGATAAGTAGTAAAGCTTTTGGCGTAGATCAATCCTTGAAGGATGCGCCGTGCGTTCGTCTTCAATTTTTAACTTTGTCCGAAGTGACTGAATGCATATTTGGCCTTTATACTGACCCACGATGGCCTGCCAATGCAAGGCTGCTATCCTACCAAGAAATCTGGCACCAATTGACCGATTTCCTAGAGGTGGAATGCTCACTGGTTCTGAGGTATAAAACCTATTGATGTAGAGTGATGTGCAAAACTTTCGCGTCTGCCGGAACTCGAACCCGTATCGCGCCCTATCCGACAGCGCGTGCTCAATCCCTTGAACTGCCGACGCCTGTATTGGCACCACTCTTTCTACCCTACAACGGCCTATGTGTGAGCTGTCAGCCGTCAATGGTTGGCGTAGGTAGTCGCTATAGACATTAAACACAGTCACTCTGACAGATATTCAATATCGGATGATCAAACAGAGTTCTTTTTATTTGATCACTCTGTGTAAAGTGATTGAATGAAAAGAATTCTTTTTGATCATTCAATATTCAATACCTGTCAGCGTGATTGAGTTCAGTGCCGGTATCGGCTTGTGAAGGTAAACCGTTGATGGTTGATTGCTGACAGATAGAAGAGTTTTAGCGTGGAATGCGTGGTGGGTAAGAGAGGTGTTGCAGTGCAAGGCATAGAGCACGCGTTTCCGGCTAGGGTGAGATGCGGGTTCGATTCCCTCCTAGCGCAAAAGTTTTCCACATCACTCCACATCAATTTCGAAATAATATTTAGAAGTGATAAAATAAAGAACTAATGTGAATTCATCAATCAGCCTACACTACGGAATACTCTTTTCTTAGACACAGTGTATCAATTCAAAGTAAGTTTTGAATGAATTAATGTTTAATTTGAGTGCAAAGACGTCGGACTAGCCAACTGGATACCGTGTACGCCTCTAAATGTTTCGGGGAACACTTCTAGCATTCTTAACGGTGGTAAGTGAACGTCTCTCTCTCAAGTGTCTGTTTCCCATTTTTCAAAAATATGCAGTGAATATTTTAGCTGTTGCAAACTGGCTTTTCCAGCGGCAAATTTGAGAAGCGTGAGTGACGATTCTTCGTGCATTACCTATTGTAAAAGCATTACCAACGTTTTGTATAAGAAATCAATTAATATTTCATTTTTCAGCATTTGGCTGCGATGGACTATTCATGAATGATGATGCAAGAGGAAAAGCCCTCAATGCTATTAATGAAATACGCTCAAGAGTTGCACTGGGAAAATTCCAAGGGCTGAGTTTGTTGCCATCAGCAAGCGACATGAACAAATTGGTAACTTTTTAACGCTTTACAATTACAAGTCTACTCTAAAGATGATTCTATCAATCACAGCAGAGATTGGAAGTATATTTAGTCTAAAAAAATATTTTTTTTGGTTAGTAACTAATGCATCCAGGTGAGATTTTTCCTTCTGCGCAAGTCTAATGACAATCTTCAAATACCGCACGGACGAGAAGCTTGAATCGCCAAGTGCTTGGGTTTGGACCTGGAATCACGAATGTGTTGCATCTCGCATGATTCCTTGTAGAAAGGATTGAAAAATAACAAGATGTATTGGCTCAATAATACTTAGCATAGTTAACAAAAGTAACGCGGCGTGACGAATTCTGGACGTTCTAGATGTGGAACTGCACTCTGGAGATGTTAGCTGAGGTAACTACAGTGGGCTGCCCTCAAAATCCACCAATGACAGGACAGCAAAATGGGAAAAATTTTCTTACGTGGGATCTTGAATACTTTAATTCTACGTATCAAAAAATCATGTTCCTTCTAGATTGTGACAACGATTTTTTATTTAGCTTCGGTCCAAGCATGCCACCGTCCATTCCAAGTAACCTTATTGAATCAGCAGTGTTAAAATGGGTAGAGATTACAGAATTAATGTGGCCAAAAGGCAGCAGATTCGACGGAAACCCATTATTACGTGATTTTGCAAATGTAGGTTGATTCGGTGATTGTTTACAAAAAAGGCGAGCGTTGCTTGATATCTTTAGTTGATTCGTTCAACTTCCACTGCCGTTGGATGTTCCAGTACTGCGTGTGGTCTTCGTTCTTCTGTCGCATGCGTCTTTTCACAATCGTTAGTAATAAAACGAAACACTTTGGAACAAAAACCCAATTAAAAAGACTTTGAAAAGGTATTTCAGTGGTGTGCAACCTGGCACACTAGTTTACACAGAAGGAAATCCATGCCAAAACGATGCACAATGCACAAGATTCAACCCTGCTTATTGTGAAAATGGACTATGTGTAAACGCTGCCAGACCAAAACCGACAACACAAAGCACACATTGCCCAAGCCCTGCATTCACTGCTGCATTCAGAGAAACAGCTCTGGGTACCCATAATAACTTCAGGTAAATTTTTACAGCGGTATGGTGCAAAAGCAGTAGAGATTACAACTTTTGGAAAAAAATACTTTAGCGACAGGTCTAGGATTCAAAGATGAGAAAGACGATTAAATCATTTTAGGTCTCTTGTTGCAAGAGGTCTAGCAAGGAACGGTGAATATTTCAATGAAAATGCACCACCATCTTCGAGAATGGACCTGCTGGTGGGCTCTTTGGCTTTATGTCTTCTCATTTGTCGTAGTCGTTTTTTGATATCGGATTTGCTCTACCACGTTAAGGTATATGATTGCAATGCTGAACAATTTGCTCTCAACCATGTAATGTCCTGCGATAGAAAACTGTCATCACCTTCTTCTCGACCTGGTTATCAAGAAAACTTTCATATTCTCAACACGACTGCGACTGACGTTTTGGGAGCTCTGCAAAATGTTAGTGATTGAAACTTGTTGACAGCTCAAGCTGAGCGATTCATTGCTTACTGAATTCTGTATAATCTCTCACAGTCAATTTCCTCCCACTCATAATTGCTATCGCAGGCAGTTGCAACTTGGACTAGAGAACTCACAGTGAATGGTATTCCTTCAAACATGGTACTAACACGTGAAATTCTCCGGCGTAGGCAGAAAAGGTCACCAACATTACTAAGGTTTGTAAAGAATTTTCTGAAAATTTTAAATTGTTGACATTTCAAGCTCTTCAACAAACGATATACATGACATCAAGCAACCAGATGAAATTTCACTAAGAATATCTCCACCGATGATTCCGTCTTTGCATTTATAAAATCAAACATGGCTTTCTCCGTGATGGCAACTGAATGCAAAACTTATAGAATCGTTAAATTTGTTAAATATGAAATTTGTCCCAGATTCTCTGGGGATCAAACAAGTATGTTGGTTGTGCAACTCAAATGTGTAGTGGATTCTATTTCACTTCTTGCATGTACCAAGAGCCGTAAGTTTGCAGCTACTTTGCAATCATTGAAAAATGGTTGAATCTGATTAAAAGTATTTCAGGGTAAACGTGGTCGGACAGAGCATCTACACTATTGGTGCGGTGTGCGGTGCCTGTCCTGCTGGTCCCAATAATTGCAACGGAAACATTGGCCTCTGTTCATGGTAGAGTTCATGAATCCAAAACACGTCGGCAAATATCTAATGAAGCAGAAGCTTGTTGTTATGCTACTTATGCAAATGAATATCTCTTCGAATTTGTATTGCGCTGATGTGGAGCACTGGAATAATTTCAAGTTAACATCAGGTTCTCTCACTATCTTATTATTTTGATCATCTGTCAGCTCGTCTGCTATGTTAATCATGATGCTTGCATTCGTTGCCTAGCAGTCACTGCTCACAGAGAGCTTCGAGAAATTAACATATTCTTGAATAAATCAGAACATGACTGAGAGGAAGTCAAGTATTACCTAGCAGTGCACTGGAAAACTTAGTGATCCCCCGTAAAAGGTAATTTTGGTTTTTGAAGTCATCTCATGTTCCCAGTTTCTCTCGTATCTCAAAATTCATGTGGTTGTGTTTCGCGTGTTATCTCAGCCTCTTCTTGGAAAGTTGCTTTGTTTGTCGACTCACTTTGCAATTTTGAAAATAGTCGAGCTAAGGCGTTCTCATATGGTGTATAAGAAAGCGTTGTGAGAGAGGTCCGAAGCAGCACTCTGCTTCTTGGTAGAATTCAGCAGCAATTAGTTTACTATTCACACCTCTTTTGACCTTTATATGATGAAAAGGTATATTGATACTTTTCGATGGTCGCGACTACGTATACCACACGCAGGTTGGTCATTAGATGGCACATACTACGATGTCGTGAATATTTGAGACCGATCTTTCAAGGCTTTTCTCAACTTTGGATACATTGGCGCTTATCACCCTTAACAAGATTAAAAAGGTAGCCATAGTGAGCTAGAAATATTTTGATAGCGCATATTATTGAGCTTTCTCATAAGTTTTGGCACTAGACCAGTGAACACCAACTCTATCAACCAGAAGTAATTTTGAAAGCTCCAAATTTTAATTAAAAGTTTTAATCTTGGCAATTTAAACGTATGTTTGATTCATATAAAGCCTTTTTCATTGCATCGTAGCAACAGAATAATAGTAACCTTTTTCATTGCGTCGTAGCAACAGAAATAATAGTAAGTTTCACACTCAGTTTTCCTTGTTTGCTTGCTTGAAATCTATGAGTTATAATGTTGAACAATAAAAAGTTTGTACGTATAAACCGATAGGACAAAGTTTCCTCTACAGCTCTGATACAAGAAACCTAGAAATTTCTCGGAAACGGAGGAAAAATTTCTAGTTTAACAACAAAAATTGTGCGCCTAACGAATGACACGCCCTTCCGAGGCGGCAGTTGAAATCACATCCCACAACGTCGTTCGAGAGGCGCGCGAATCTTTGTTGTAAATTAAGGGAAAAAGACTTTATCCTTCGTTCTTTAAGTACAGCTTTTCGTGTTTCATAAAGCCAAATAAATGAGTAAGATGTTTAACGGTGGGCTAATTATTCCGTATTCAAAACGTAATTATTTTTCGTTTTAACAGCGCTACATGCGAACTCTTCTAAAAACAAATGTCAGAATTGAAATTGCTGAGACTTGGGCTGTTGAACGGCTATCAATAATTAATTGAAAGGTTACCCACAAGTCCCAGCCGAACAAACACAGGAAATTGAGTTTGAAGCGGTGTGAAACATAATATTATTTTTTGCTTCTAGAACGGAATGAGAAGAGCTTTATATAAATTAAACACATTACTTTGAATTAAATACGAACAGTTTACTAAAATTCAAGGTTCCGAATGATTAAGAAAAGCTTTTCTAATTACTTTTGGTTAATGAAATTGGTGTTTATTGTGTATTGCCAGAACTCATAAGAAGACCTAATAAAATCCGTTTTTATCAAAGACGTGGTTGTTACTATTGCGATATAAACGAGGAAATGGCGGATGAAGGAGACAGTTCTTAGGCGTTATAACTCATAAAAACTCTAGAGGTTAATTAAGTGTGTCTAAAAGAGGCTGCTCGATTGATAGCATGTGTCATTTGCAAACATGTAGTATTACATAATCTTGAACGATGACTCTATATTTACGAACTTCCCTCTAAATAAAACTTAAGCGAGGTTGATATTTCATCCTTCAAAATCATTGGCTAACCTTTCAAAGATTCCGTCAATCTTAGAGCCCACAGTATTCATGCCATATTTAGCTATTTGGTGAATTTCCTAGAAGTATCGAAAATCTTATGCAAAATCAGATCAAAAGTTTAGCTATTATTCAGACTCCTATTGCTAAGGCATTTTGGAGGAGAAAGTTTCTTAGAAGCTGTTCTTCACTTCAGAGAACACCTGCGTCAGGATAGTATTTCCTCCTTCAAATCGACAGCTACATTTACCACTCATAAAGATTTAGTGAAGATCGGCCTTCCAAGGTAGCTTTGTGGTTAACTTCAAAAAGAAAGCAAGACAAGTAGCGTCGTGATCTTCTAAAGAGCCTCATTTAGCTTTCTGTTTTTCAAACAAAAAAGAGGCGCAACTTCGTCGTGGATTTTCGCTAATGAATAATTTTAACACAGTGCCCGTTCTAACATGCAACTTCTGTACAATTCGCTCTTGTCAGCTATAGCAACAATTCTAGCGACTGGTTTTCATCGGAATACAAAAGCATGAATTCTTGCACATCTCCTTGGGGAAGAAATGTTTCGACTGACCTCTGAAGAACCGATAATCAGAATGTCATCTGCTCGCTGTTCTTGTAGCATACATGACGTATTTTTGTATTTGCATCTAATACACAGCCAATATCGGGCCTAACGCAGCGTTCTTTCATGCAAATCTCCACAATTACTCATAAAGTAATTGCTCTTTTGATAAAAGTTTTCGAATTTCAACATATTTTTTGATAAAATAATGTGCTGACTGCAACCGTTATTCTACAAGTGCTTTTCGCTGACACTGGAGCTAATTACTCTTCATAAATGTTTGGAGGATGTACGTGGAATATGTTCTACAGATCAGTGTGGTCCGAAACTGGAATTGGGCAAAGGGGAGTGACAGTTTTCTTCGATTACTTTGATCCAATCAGCCTAAATTAGTGAGAGTTTTGCCAGATTTCACACATCGCGAGATGTGACTGTTTTCGATTAAAAAAAACACAACGCTGAAGTTTATCATAAAATCGTCTATGTATGTCTTAATCCTCTTAAAAAATAGCACAAGGTTTTTTTAGACACTTTTTAATTGCGGTTAACATTTCATACCCGATGCCTTCTCCAAAATAGTCATAATTCGAGTAGTGAGTCCACCTCAGTTGTCTCGCTATGGGGGACTGGTCACATCGAGTCAAATTAAATGGTGATGAACATTGTTTGTTTGCAGGTATACATACTAGAATGTTTTACCCGAGATTTAGGTGTCGGGTCTACTATCGCCTCCGTCACAAAGTTTCCTTCTCCTCGCGAAATAAAAGAGTTTAAAAAAGAGATTTTCAAAGGAATATTGTCCGAAAATTAGCTCGAAATGCAGTTTTTTTGACAGCGCTACGGTGTACACATGAGCATATGAATTTCAGCAAAGAAGTGTCAAATTAGGACTATCTAAAAGCGGGCTGTAACAATGGTGAGATGCCATCAGATGTTGTCACTTTCATGACTAAACTGATGAGCTTCTGATTTTTAATGAAGCATTCGTTGCATCAAGAAAAGTTTCGAGAATGCCATCTGCAACCTGAGCCTCAAAATATTGAAAATCCAGTTTATCAAAGCGATAAAAGAATTGTTTCCTCACCTGCTGATCGCAACGAACAATCAACAGCTGTGTCTACACGAATTCAAGTGAGTAATGACGTCAAATTTCATTCAGGCTATCAGCATATATTGAAATGTGTGACATTATGTGAGCAAGGATGCCAAATTAGTTTGCATCGTTTTTCCTTCTATATACAGTGCAGCGCAAGTGGCGCAGTGGCTAAAGGTGCGCAGCGTCGCACACAAAATCGCTGGTTCGATCCCGCGCTCACGGCTTACCAAGATACCCATCCTTTCGGGGTCAGTAAATTGCTATGAGACAGGTCTCAGACCTGTCTGGGAGGACAAACAGCACTGATTCAATATACCGCTAGGCTACTGCAAGCTATTGTAAGATCAGATATGTATTCAGTAACCTCCAGCGAAGTTATAGATTGCAAGCGAATGCATGGTGCATCCCTCACGGATTGATCACGCCGAGACTTTCTGATAGTACCTATAACCTGCGAAATGCAATCGTATATTGCTGATGCAGGAACGATATTATCCTAGATCTGAATAAGTAACGGTCAGAGACGCGTTTTCTTGCGATATTATTCTCCTTTCCGACTCTCAGACAACAAACACGAGAAAACGAAATCTCGAAAATATCACTGATTTAGATTCGTTCTGTAGTCTTGGATTGTTTCCATTATGCAAAACAAAGTCTTTTTGCTAACAGTTGATGTCGAAAAAGCTATTTGTGCTTGTCCTAGCAGTCACAATAAAGCATGACCTTATATCCGCTTGGGAGGGCTAGCGTATTGAGAATGGTCTCGTTTATGATGTGCAAGACCCTGGTTCGATCCAGCTTCAAAACAAGCACATCTCATCCTTTCACGCTATTACAAATGGTGAAAGTACTCGTCACCTGCAATTTAGAAACTGGCGATTACCTCTAGTAAATACTTGGAGCGCCATAGTGCGGCTGCTCGTTAATACCAGCCAACATCAACTTGATCAACATTCAGCGGCATTTATAAAGATGATCACATTTTCAAACAGCAAGTATAACTATGCAGGAAAATTTGATGATCATTGAGATATATAAATGTGGAAAGACGAACCACAGTCTAGACTCACTGGGTCCAAACGCTAGCCGTCATCGGGTGAATATACAAATGGAGGACAGTATAAGAAATTCTTTTAATTAACCGCTTGTAACGGTGGTTATAAATATATCCACTGATGTAGAATGTTGCGCAAAACTTCTGAGTTTAATGGGACTCGAACCCATATTTTACCTTATCCGTACGCATGCTCGTGCCGATGCACTACCGACGCCCGATTTGACACGACTCTTTTTACGCTGCAACACATCTATCTGTTAGCAACCAACCATCAACAGTATGGCACGGGTAGTCGCTATAGACAAGGAACGCTAGAAGCGGTTAAATAAAGACGAATTCTGTTTGATCATCACTACCCAATATGTGATAGCGTAACTTGATTAACGTCGATAAAGACTAGCCGTGCCATACTGCTGACGGCTGGTTGCTGACAGATAGATGCGTTGTAGCGCAGAAACAGTGATGTCAGAACAGGTGTTGGTAGTGCAATTGTTTGAGCATCAGTCCGCGGACAGCTTGAAATTTGGGTTCGAGTCCACCTGACACAAAAGTTTTACACATCACTCTGCATCTATGAGGACGGTAATGACTGGCGATTTTTGAAGAATGTTTATCACTACTCAATGGGTCCACTTAATGCTGTTGTGTTTTCATCACAAATCTGTTTGCCGTAAAGAAAGCTTCGCTCATTAGCGCGATGCGGCAAGACGACGCCGCCTGCGGCATGTTGCTAAGGCGTGTCGCTACCGTGGTCGTCGGTCGTTCAACGTACATCGTTGGCGATGGCCGAAAGTGTTCGCGTCATTGCCAGATGTCGTCCACTCAACGAACGCGAGAAAGGCCTCAATTCAAAGGTGAGTCGTGGACGAAAGCTAATCTTTCTGTATTCCGTCAAACCAAAAACTTTTTATTCAGAAAATCGTAACTGCATTCTAGATACAAAACTAAACGCCATTAATTCCGATTTATTATTTTATCATTGCTAAATAATCAACTTAATTACATATAAACTATCTAATAGCTAAACTTACAAATGGCATGGAAGGCGAGGATGATAACTATACAACTTTTCTTCTCCAGCTTTTTTTTTGAAAATTATCAAAGTTTGAAGCATTATCGATAACGTTCAATCTGCACTCGAATGGCATTAATCACTGGTATCTTCGCAAAAATTTCTCAAATATTTGCTTCCAAATAATCTCTTCCACCAACTTTTTCTATTAAATCTTTTTATTTCTTAATCCTCATTAGAGGACAGAAGTATTAAGGTCTCGCGTTTAATCCCTCAGGGATGCACCAGATATTCTACCTCAACAAGTTAAGTTAGTAATGTTTGCATGCTTATCTGACCGATACAATGAATCGCTGTGACCTGCGAATGTGTCTCCTCAAACAGTGCTGCGATCATCTGAGACAAGTCTAGCACTAATCTGTTAATCCCGGAAGTATGGATTGCTAGGTGAATCCGAAGCGTGAATTTGAACAAGCGGTCACGCATGTACTGGATTGTATTTGTCACCATTGTACATTATGCTCCTCTTATTTCTCAATAAAGTCAACTATTTGGAAATTAACAATTTTGGAGCTTAACAATGTCTTGTTAATTAGATACTAAAGTAGAATCTCAACACAGAATATGCTAACAATCAAATATGCGGATATTCGATGTTCTTTCATTTGTTTTTGGGATGTCGTTCGGAATTTTTCTTCATCGACTATCACTATCGCGCCTAGGATGATTGCAAATCCCACTGTTCACTTGTCATTCATTTATATTTCCCCGCGTGTCGTTGTCATTACTAGCTAACTACGTCCAACAATAATTGAAAGTTCATTTGTATTTGAAATTTTACCGATTATATTCAGGCGCTTAAGTTTGAGTTTTTTGGGTGATCTGAATTCTTTAGATAAAGGACCGTCAGCAAATATTGGGAAGTTTTTTTTTTTGTTTAAGAAGAAGAAATGGTGAGGATGACGGTGACGCCGTTAGTGTCTAAAGGAACATATAAATTCCAATAGGTTTCAGTGGAAAGTGAATTTGTTGCAAGCGTTATATGCTGCTTCGTTGCTAGGGGTTATGGAACATCACTCATACAATTTTTCGCATTTACGCGTGGAGAAGAATAAAGTTTTATTGATTACATAACTGTGCAAAAATAAATAGCGCTCGCATGAAAGGCTAAAATTGTTTCAAATTTGTTATGATTTACCTTATTCTTACATTCATCAGCCAAAGTGGTACACACTGGTTGCCTCCTATGCTCTGCTGTGAAAACTTGCTATACTGACCGGTAATTAGTTTCTCGAGCTGTCGCAGGTAGACATATAGTCATTTGTTGCAGGCGATTTTGTGTTCCTAGGCGTTTTAATGTTTTCTGCTAAGTCGACATACTGCATAGTTCTCACACCCGCAAAGTCGTTCACATGTTTTCATAAATAAAACGACTATATGCATAAATATTAGTCTACTTGCTATAACGAATGCGTGAAACGCATTTTCTGAATTTGCCTGTTTGTTTGTTCAAGCATTAGCCGAGTTTGGTCAGCCATCTTCCGTCTTTTGGAGATACGATCTTGCACGCTGACAACGAACCGATCTTAGACTCTCATATGAATGAGATTTCTGAAAAGAAACGCCAAGGGTCTTAAGATAAATGCATTCATTACCTCACGTCACCCATCAAGAACACAATTTGTAAATGTTGCAGTCGAACAAGTAACTACTAATGAGCACGATTTCTGAAACTAGGTTGAAAACATCCTCAGTTCGGAAATAATCTGGAAACAAGGAGGAGCGATGGCTATAGGAACTTTATAGACGAACGTTTTTCCAATGCATCGTTCAAAGTAGATCGAGCTTCAGAAAGCGGTGTAGGAGATTGTGGAAAAGTAGGCAAAATGTGAACTACACGTTTGGAACTTTTTGATGAAGATAAAGAGAGGTGATACTAAAAATTCAATATAAACCTAAGAGATTGCCGTTATATTGCTTGTTCCGCGCTTCACATTGCACAGCAAGAGCTAGAAAAGTTTTAGTTGGGATAGACAATTAAAAATTGCTACTGTTCAAGACATTACCACAAGCTACTCATAAATTACAAAGTAGACGCAGGCACATTGGGAAACCGAGTGTGACAAAGATTTTGAATTTTGTCTGTTTTAGTACAGTAAAGAACTACTGCTACAAAAGTGACATTGTGTACCGTTAATTGATAATTTTGATGAATGACCTTAATTATTCGAGGACGCTTGCCTTCATTCCTTTTAACTTTTACAAGCTGTGATAGTTCAAAAGCTACTAAAGCAGACGGCGAGCATCGCTGGTCTTGTGTACTCATCGGGTTACACAGCAACCGGCCATCACTTGAACATTTTTGGAACCGCATGGACACTTTAGTGTTCAAAAACGATTGAATACTTCTTTCTTGACCCTTCAAAAGCTGGCCTTCAATAATTTGTAATTTTCTTTTCTCCTCTTTTTTTTCTTGGACTTCGAATGATGCACTTTTCTTTTCTCCTCCATTTTTTCTTAGAGTTCGAATGATGCAATTTTCTTTTCTAATCCATTTTTTTCCTGGAGTTCATTAGACCGTGGAAGAAAACCAGTTTACCAGTGCTCTTTCCCGAATTTAACGAAAAATAAGTGCCAAAACATGTTCACATGGATTACGATGTATTAGGACGAAAAAAGCGAATCCGAAATGTGTTTAACATTTCAGAAACTATATGGAAGTTCATCAAAGACGAAGCCAACACAAAAATTTGCCTCCAAAAATTTACCGCTCACAGAAGCTAATTACGTCACCACGGTAATATGCACATACCTTTACACCGTTAGGAAAATAATTTGGGTTTTATGGTTCTTTATCTCGGATAATGTTCTGAGTTGACTGCTTGTTTATCACTTCATAAGTTTTGTGACACGATTTCGTAACCTCTTTTGATTTTCCAAGTTTGAATTCTTTCATAGCCTTTATCGCTTGGAACAGTTTCTCAGATTTTGTAAATAACTGTATGTTTGTAAGAATTATCATACACACTTGATGTTTTTTTTGGAACAAAGAACGAAAGAAAAGAAAAGAACGGGAGATGAGATGAGATGCTAATGGGAAAGAAGAAAGAAGGAGAGAGAGAAAGAGGAAGATAGAGATAGAGAGAGAAAGAGGGGAAAGAGCTTTGTGGGAAGAAGCTATAAGTCACCGATACGCATTCAGAGATTTTTGTAGTATATATAATGCTGATTGTTCATAATATGTTCGATTTTTCTTAACTTATTTGAAAAGTCTGTTAAGATTTTTCACAGTATCTAACTATTTAGTTCCGTCGATTCATGTGTTAACTATAAGACTTCCTTACCATCAAGTGAAGTGATAGTGAAAGTAGGAAAAATTATCGCGCTTCTATGATCAAAAACCCTTACAAACAAAATGCATCTCGCATAATCATCATTATTGGCTGCAAAAAAAACTTTTAGTGCTAATTCAATGCACAGTAATTGACTGAGGTCTTATTTACAATGCGAAATTTAGTACAGAGACTGACGTTGTTTTCTTCTGGACAATAACTAACGCTTCAAAAAAGTGTTTACTAGGAAGTTGTCTTCACTGTTTACTAAATCGGACTTGAAGAATTTCTCATTATTTGTCGGGTTTCCCTATATCATACAACTCTGCCCTCGCACTCGCATATCTCTATTTCCATAGATACCGACTCGAAAAATACGCCGTCCAATTAACGTCGACTTGAGATCGACACGAAGTCGTCAATTCGCTATACCCCCTTCCTTTGCGGCAGAACATCGGGAGCGAATAAGTGGTTGGAAGAATTTGTTTTTTTCATAGACAACGGCGAGAGAAACTTATGCTAGCCGTGAAATTCCTCTAAAGGAGAAAACGGGGTTGCTCGAATGTAACCCATTTTTGCGGAATAACGTGGGCGATACAGGGGCGATGGAGAGCTGCATAAGTATAGCAGCTTACTTTGACCCAAAGGCGCCGTCGTTTATACCTATAGAGTGAGATTACATAGCATGCTTGGCCAGACGCTGGTGACACTCTATCAGGCTGTATATGCTGCTTTACTTCACTTATTAGGCGACATGAGTGCGCTTATGCGATACTATTTCGGCGCAACGTTCGTGACAATATTAGCGACGGAAGATGTTATGAAGTGTATCCAGTGCAAAGAGCATCCTTACTTTTGGTAACTAGTGCTAAGAATCATTTCAATTAATTTAACCATCTAAGCAGAATGATATGATATTTTCTAAGAGACTGGTTTGACCGTTTTCGAGGTTTCCTATGTCAGTGGCTTACGTACGTTTTGGTGGTTTCGCCCGCCTCATCAGTGTCACACGCCCCACCAGTCAGAATGAATGTTTTCATGGAATAGGAGAGCTTGATGTGCTTCGATGTGCTTGTACGGAAGACAAAAAGATTCTTGCACGCTTCAACGCGTTAACAACAATTCCGTCAAAAAGATGATATTGGCCGTGCCAATTGCAGGGAAAATAAACGAGAAAAATCGATTAATATTAAAGTCTTATAGATTGCGACCCATATTTGTGGTAAGCCCTAGTTGAAGAGACTCTGTGACTAATCTGTAGCTCATAAGGAACTCAAGTGAAAAACCGTTTAGGCCTTAACAATCAATTCAAAAAAGCGCAATTCATAGATAATTGCTTCTCTAATACGTAGTGAAATGAATTACATAAAGAAGGGGAGCTTATATAGTCAAAGGTCAACTACTGTGTTCATCAGTACAAAATTACTAAAAAATAGTCATATTTTATTCTCGTTTTTCTATTAAAATAGATTTCATGTAATCACTGAGATGCCATATGCGCCTTCCATATACAGTAATCTAGCCCCACCTTGTAACGTGGATCTTCCAAATCAAATCATTTCGTTGCGAAACCGTTTTAGATTAGACTCTTTGAATGATTGTATTGAAAATCATACCATCTTTATGAAGCCACCATATAGGGGCAGCTTGAGAAACTTTTACGTCACCGCTAAACATTTCCATATTATCAATAAATAAATTATTATTATGTATCTTTTCCGATCAAATGATTTGTCTCCATCGTAAGTTGCCCTAGATTTACTATGTCTACTATTCGGCAGTTTGCATGCTATCAGCAATCTACTATCAACAAAAACGAGGTGGAGGGCACAATTGGCACTGAATTCATTTAAGTAATATCTACTTATTCACTGTTTACGTTTTGATAAGAGCACAGCAAGCTAGGATCTCGACTGGTGTGGTGGATAGTATGTAAATTCTCAGTGAGGGTGATCGCGGCTTGGAAACCCCATCCATGATTTGGGATCTCAGAATTCTCATGCTCGTTTTTCACGTCTTCAACTGTCATGGAAAAGAAGAAGAGGCAGTGAATAAAAAGTTGTAACATATCCCAAATCTATTGTTTGAGCCAACATACCATGTGGAACGAAGAGTACCGCCCGACTGATGAGATCCTCAAAGTCGAAACACGTGTATCGGGTACTGTAAGTTTGCTCTATAAGAGACCACATGACATGTTGGTTCAAACGATAATTATGAAATATGTTGAAATTTGAACGTGGTCTCAAGAAAACACTCGAAATAAAAAGTAAAAAGTTGTAATTTACACTGAAAGATAATTTATAATCTAGAAGAACTCCTTAATCGAGAAGCCACTATTTGTTCTACCAACCGATTGATCTATGGATCTTTACGTATAACAAAGAACATTTCAGATATGCGTTCAAATGGATCCAGGCTCGGCCCAGGTGACTCTGCTCTCCGACGGCCCTCCAAAAATGTTTACTTTCGATGGCGCGTATTACATGGATGCTACCGGCGAGCAGATCTACAACGATATTGTCTACCCATTAGTCGAAGTATCGGCGCTCATTCTCTCATTGTGAAAAAACCTTGAAACATGCGTAGAAATCTTACACACTGTATTTAGGTCCTTTATATCTATCAAGTTATAAGAGATAACATTATAAATGGAAATTATTTAGAATGTAATCGAAGGTTACAATGGCACTGTATTTGCATACGGTCAAACTGGCTCCGGAAAAACGTTCTCGATGCAAGGTAAACACCCCTATTATTTAGAATGTAATCGAAGGTTACAATGGCACTGTATTTGCATACGGTCAAACTGGCTCCGGAAAAACGTTCTCGATGCAAGGTAAACACCCCTATTGTCAATATACTTTAAGCAGTCTATCGAGCCTTACCTGAAATTGAAATTATCGCTCTTCGGTTTCAGATAAGTCTATTAATAATTGATGAGACCTCTAAGTTAATCTATCTCGAATAGACGGAACAGAAAACAACAGGTGGACAGATTTCCAATGCCGTTTTGCTCCACTAATTCATAAACTTTTGCTCCAGAGGACGAGCTCACTTACATTGGTAGTGCTTTTGACTTAATCAATCATCGCTAAGGAAAGGAACGCAGAACACAGGAAAACCTTCGTCTTGAATCCTCATAGCGATAACTAAGTTGTAGTTGTTTTGAATCAGAAGTACGGCAGTGATCTTCTGGTTCTAGCAGCTATGTAAGACTTAATAACATCTTGACGTTGTTTCGACAACCACCACTGCTATGTATGAAAATAGCAAGGTGTACGACATGTCTTTTACACTTATGAATATGTGAACATGTCAATCTAAGAAGTATGAGATGAAATAAAAGGTTGACGAGGCTAAGTGCTATTTTTAGTAGAAATTTCAGATTGTCAGAGTCTATGGTCCATAGAAACGAAAAAATCAAAAAATGCGCCAGCATAAGTGCCTAAATGGTACAGATTAGAGAATTCATGTTTAGGTATCGGTGATCTCCCGACCCAACGAGGTATTATACCACGAGCATTCGAGCATATCTTCTTAGCGACCGCGACCACTGAGAATATGAAATTTCTCATACATTGCAGCTACTTAGAGGTTTTCTCTGATCTATTATTCAGAAGTATTGCTTTAGAAATCATTTGAATCAACCATGAAAATGCCATTCCTTAACTTTTTCGATCGAGTGTATCGAGTGTTAACCTGAAGATTGATGTGATGAGCACTATAGAATAACGATGCGCATTCATTCAATTAGACACATTTCTTTCGTTCAAATTTTGAGCTGCTTTCAACTCTTTCACTGATTAAGTTAGTTGTCCTGTAACTGTCATCATCCATGTATGCAATCGGAAGAGCATGAGTTCAGCTTTCGTCCAAAAACAATACAATCGCCTTTTTCCTTTCTCGTAATGTGAAAATGTCAGTGAAGAGTAAATGAGCGAATTTGTGAATCAAGGGCCGAATTCGCATAAGAATCCCGTCACTTATATTGTTAGGAACCTAGGGCAATGAAGTCAGTAGAAGAAACGCTCTCAACTAATCCGCATTGTGTTAAAGTTATCTTGGCATTCAAACAAGTACGTCTCGGAAGTATTTGTTGATAAACAAGATAAGTGAGAACACTAGCTTTGAAACGATTTGAGCAACATTTCAGATCTACAACGAAGAAGTTCGGGATTTACTTGGTGCAGACAAGAATCAAAAATTGGACATAAAGGTGAGCTTAACACAAGTCGTAGATGGTCTGATGTGAGTCGTTATAAGTCACTAAGGTGCACATACATTAGACCGTATGCCTCAAGCTTTTCGTCTTATGCTTTCTTAAATCATGTTGCAATCCCAGCCAACTGTTCGTCCTTACACAACTTAATCAAATAAAATTGCGTTTTTCTACAAATGAGCCCCATCAGTTTGTTGCTAAGAGGTGTACAATGGGAAACGAGGTTTCTTTTGGCAACTGGTAAACTGAACAGTTCACCTAAACTGAAACATGCCCTAAGTCTTGATGTGCAGTGTTTTGTAGGCGAATTTGGTGAAATAGTATCTTTTATAATTGCGAGTGCTCTTAAAACAACTTTTATATATAAATATAGATGATTACTTAATTTTTTAGGAGCACACAGAACGTGGTGTCTATGTTGCTGGGCTATCGATGCACGTTTGCCATGATGTAGAGACTTGTCATGAGCTGATGGACAAAGGCTTCAGTAACCGACATGTCGGTGCGACTTTGATGAACAAGGTCAGAAATTATGTATGCGCTAACCTCAATCTAAAGAAATATTCACAAAGACTATTGTTATGACAAAAAACACTCTAAGCCGAATATTAGTAAAGATCTTGAACAGAAAGATAACGAGGAGGACAAGGGTAAATGAGGTGAACATAATCTTGTTGAGGACCACATAAGTAAAAAAAAAAGCAGATTTTCGAAAAAAGATGAAAAGCTAAGACATTGAGGCAGAATAAACTCAAAACGAACGAATAAATGTGGACGAACAATAAGTTTCAATCGACTACCTTTGAGACCTCGTTTAAAATACAGTACAGTTTGATAGAATGATTTATAGATATTTTAGAGTCTTTTGAAGGTCTGGTATGGCAATCAAATAAAGTTCATTCTACACCGCAATATCAAGTGATATTACACTTTGTCTAGACTGATATATCTGCAGCGCTACTACTATTATAGTACGAGTGAACCGTAAGACATGTGGTAGTGGATAAGTCGAGCGAGAACGCCAAAACGCTCGGCTGCCACTGGAGATGTCATACCAGACCTACCTCTAAAAAGCTCAAAACATTGTATCAGACTTTATTGCGGGCGAGTACAGTACTCTTTGAGGACAGCTGAATTATGTCAAGCAGTGTATAAAGCAGAATCACCTCTGAAATATCGTCATTTCCAACGTATCTCGATCTACATCTTCCTTTTCGTTCTCGTCTCAATTGTCATCTACTTTGTATGAACTCAAAACGTAGACCGATGCTAATCCGTATTCTGAAAAAAAATGACAACTATTCTACATTGTAATCATTAGCGAACTTCTGCTTGTTGACCACTCTTGTCATACCATGGTATTAAACGACCGTCCATGAATAATGTTTTGAAATCGAGTAGAAAAGTGTGACAAGAATAAATTAGTACAAGTGATAGTTGTCAGCTACAACTCACTGACTTCAAAAATACGTCATTAAATACGAATATCCATGTTGCAGTATTATTCTGTACTCAGTCAATCAATAGCCATCTTTATAACTGTGTGCATGGACACATTAGTTAGGCAACTATTTTCGTATTGTACACATTGTCACCATTCAGGATTCATCACGTAGTCATTCTATATTCACCGTCTATGTGGAAGGGATGATGGAGAACGGATCAATTCGAACTGGAAAGTTGAATCTTGTCGATCTTGCCGGTAGCGAACGTCAGTCGAAAACGGGTAAACGTGTTCTGTTCTTTAACTTCTTTGGATTATCACTTCATTCTTGAAAGTCTTTATTAGGCTATTCACTTCAAGCCATTTATTTTACATAGTTATTTTGAAGGTTACTCGATAATGTAATTCACAATAGAGCATGCAGGTTTCATTATTTCTTTTCATTTTCACTTGTGTTCAATTGCCCCCAAATTTCTGCAATAGGAAACAACAACGTCCTATGTAACGCCACAGCACGGCTATTTTTGATATTGCAAGGAGACTCTTTCGAACAGTATTCTACGCCGATCAAGAAGAAGACGAAAAAACGAATTGAATGCTATATTTAGTGGGATCATCACAGTGAAAAAAGCGGCGCGATGGCGATCAATAAAAGTGATAAGGTGAAAGTGATACATGTATATGTGCATATAACTGTATAACATATGTAACTGCCCGACTGACGAGATCGCAATATCGAAACACGTGTATCGGGCTTTAAAAGTCAGCCCTCTTTGACAGACCACTGACATGCGTGACTCAATAATGGTTGCAAGGCATATTGAAATTTGAGCTGTGGTCTTAAGAAAACACTCGAAACGAAAGTTATGATATATGTGCATATATGTGTATATGTATTTATATACATATACATATACACACATATATATGTATATATATATATATATATATATATATATGCAACGAGAGTTATATATTTAACCGCTCTTTTAGTCAGTGGAATCAATGCTATAGTGCTGATACTAATATTATACATACTGCTAATATAATGCTATGATTATAAATATAACAACGTTGAGTGATATGTAAAACTTTGAACCTCAGACGGGAACTCGGCCCTCATTCACCCGTTCCGAGAGGGCAAACTAACCACTTGCACTACCAACGCACCTGTACTGCTTTCACTCTTTTTGCAGTACACGGTATCGATATGTAAACAAGCAACAGTCAGGATTTCGGTCTGGTAAGCACGCACAGGCATTGGACCCAGTTACCCTGATAGATATTAGATAAATGTAATCAACACGAATTCTCTGTTTAATCGCTCTTTTAGTGGTGGTATGATTCATAGACTGAACCTCATACGTTCAAGAAGCTGTCTTTCACCCTGTACAACGGTGCGCGCTACTCGCGGAAAGGGTTGAATGCGGATTCGTTTTCCGTTCGAGGATGAAAGTTTTGCCTATGCAGTGTAGTAGTACGATCTCCATTCCCACCACTCTTTTGCTGTCAATCATGAACGCCTTAGCTCAGCTAGCTCTACGATTGTAAGGATAATGTCTCGGCCAGCATTCTACGACATTCATACGAAGCAGTCGAAGCAGCACTTGAAACTACCAAAGACTTCTGATGAGGAGTTATCTGAAAAAACGAATAGAATGCAAGAAGTGCCGAGATTCGCACAGTAAACTGCGATTAAGAGTTGTGTGAAATTTATATCATAATTTTTCATTATTTTGAACAATTCGTCTTCACTTTTTGCAGTACGGATCCCAGAACTTATAGAATTTGATTTGTCTCCTCGCATTTGTAGCTTGCTCGAAGATTTTGTAATCTTCTAAACGTCGTTGGATACTGGTCGGGCAGACTCCTTTGTAATGTCAAGGATTGCCAGGCTGGATCGTTCGTTGATTAAATAGAGGAAAGTGTTGGGAAAGGGAGGTGGGATCAACCTCACAAGGAGCATCACTGAGCCTCTTGGCCATAGCTCCCAATATATCTGTATACTAGAACGATGTCAGTTCATTATTTGTAATTATCAAGTAGCTAAGTTCAGAAATAAAGTGGAATTAGCACTTCATTATGAATAATTCGTACACAATATAAACAAACATTATATTTGTAAGGCTTGAAATATGAGGTTGATGAGGAAAATGGTTTTGACGTTTCTTAGGAGCCACTGGCGATCGTTTCAAAGAGGCAGCTAAAATCAACCTATCGCTGTCCGCTTTGGGAAACGTCATATCAGCTTTAGTGGATGGAAAGTCGAAGCATATCCCATATCGTGACTCCAAGCTTACACGACTATTACAGGTAACGATAAGGACTTTCAAACAAGAAAGTAAAGTGTGATATACATGATAATGATAATATTAACGTGAAAAGGTATAAGTAACCCTATCCATAAACACATGAACATAAAGCTCATGTGGCGCAGTGGTTAGAGGTGCTCTGCGTCACACGCGATGTCAGTGGTTCAATCTCGCGCTCATGGCTCACCAAGTCATCCATCCCTGCAGGATCGGTAACTCGGTACCAGACTGGTCTCAGACTTGTCTGGGAGGATAAGCAGCACTGAGGAGTCTAACTGAATTACGGAGCCGATACGCTCTTTGGAGAATCGTAGTTTCCTACAGCATCAAACCTCTCTCTGAGCCACGTTATCCAGAAACTGGTAGTGACGGCGGCGTGATAACGCGATAGAGCTAGTATTTCGAGGTTCAACAGAAAATCTTGCCTAACATGCAGTCAAAATACATGGGACAAAAGGTAACAATTCTTCAAGTTTAAGGTAAAGCTATACGTGAATTTGAAATTTGACCGTAAACTTAGACGACGGTAATAAGCTAGCGGATTGAATAAAAGGCTTGTAGTGTAATGCACATTTGAGCGCTCAAGCAAATAAGTATAACTAAGACCAACATTTTTATTAATCATACTGCAAAGTCATGAAAGCACTTCACTCTGTGTTAATTATGAAATTCGTCATTCATAAACTAGCGAAGAGTAGGATTCTGAATAGAGTTGAAACGTCTGTATCTGTGAGAGCAGAAATGCTTTCGTATGGTAATTTGAGCATATACATTTTTACAGTTACCTCATAAACGTGTCTCACGACTAGATTCAATATTTGCTTTTTTATCACGATATTTCTATCACAAACGCTGAGACGTGGATAACTCATAAAAATCTATTGGATTTATAAGACTTTTTCGAAAACGCCGATCTTACGGACTAATTTAGGATTCGCTCGGAGGTAACACAAAGACGATAATGATAGCATGCATCTCACCATCCGATAACAACTACGATGAAACGTTGTCAACACTTAGGCATGTTCAATACAGTCGCTATGATCTTAATTCCAGCTACAAAAAACATTATCAACGTTCTGAAATGCTAACTTATTTGATCTACAATATAACATTATTATTAAGGCATGTTTGGCCTATTATGTTGAAGATGACGTGTTAGGTTGGGAAGAAAATTTCTATCGTTTGGATGGGAATGTCGTTTTTCGCATGAATCGTGGTGATTTTCATGTCATTTCTAAGGTCTACTTCTTGCGCATCTGTTGATTTATAATTTATCTCTATCTGCTGCAGAATGGATTTGTCCAGGAAACAAAAACGTTTGTTGATACTTCCAAGTACAAATCTGGTTCAGATGATGTTGATGCTGCTCGCCGAATCAACAAACCTTGGGGTGATTGTATAGTTGGAGAATCAACAGTCCGTGAGCAATTTTATGAGTTCAACGCCGAAAATGAAGATTTGACCGACAGTCCGAGATCCGGACGACCAACCGAACTCGATGATGAAGACTCTATTTCTGGTTTGGAAAATGAGCCGTTATCAAGTTCTCGTAAATTGGCAGCAGAACTAGGCTTTTCTCATGCAACCGTGCTCACCCATCTGCATCAGCTTGACTTTGTCCACAAGAAGCCAAGACAGGATCCACACGAGCTTACCGAAACACAAGCAAACAAGCTAGTCGAACGGCATAAAGTGGTGGATAACCACTTTTTGAAGTGGTTTTTGAAGAATAGTTGATGTTGTTTGCTGTCTGAATATATGCATAAATTTTGAATGTTTAACCAGATGATGGAAACTTTCTTTCCAACCTAGTAAAATACACATGTGATCATTGATACTGCTCTGCACCCTGATACTAGGCTACCGAGCTCCTACACATCTCTTCGGTATCAGAAAATTAGTACCAGACATGTCTGAGAGATTTGAAGTTTTGAGTGGGTACATCAGTAACTTACAAAAATAATTGTTCAGCCCGAGTTATGACTTAGTTACTCCTACAATTGCAGTCGAATACTATGGTGCAGTTATGGCTGGATAATGCTAAATGCCTCATGCTTTAAACTATATGATATTAATTATTCTAGATATGCCAATCGAGCGAAGAATATTAAGAATAAACCGAAGATCAACGAAGATCCGAAGGATGCCCTACTCAGAGAGTATCAAGAGGAGATCGAACGCCTTAAGGCGTTGCTTGAACCCGGAGCGAATGGTTACTCTCTTTTCAAAATTTTACTGTGTTTTATAATCTTTGATGCAAAAAGGTCAGACTTTGATTTCTCAAACATATTATTGAACTAACTCGTATGAAATCGATGAGAAATTTCATCGATCACGCTTCCGTCCGATGTTGAGGCAAAGGGTGGGTGAGTCTTTGTATAAAACAGGTAGCGATCAAACCTCATCTTCGACCTAGGGATACTTATGGTTATGATAACGATATTAGTGAAAAATAATGTAGATAAAACTTTTTGTAGCTTTTTATGACCACAAAGGGTGACCTTTTTGTTTGCCATGATGGACCACGGACGGCGACCATTATTATCTCTGCGCGTTTGAAAAATCGTTTTAAAAATTTCCATTTTCTTTGAAAGGAGGTACCAAGAAGAATTTTCAGCTGCATCAATAGTTCCGTTCGATATAGAAGCCGAGAGAGCTAAATTACGCGAGGAGCTTGAGGAGACAATGAGGGAACTAAGGTGAGAAATTATATGTGAGACCATCACATTAATTTAACGAGAAAAAAAATAGTTGCTTCACTCTGTTTGTAAAAAGAAAACAGGCAGACTAAGTTCTGAGTATCTAAGTAGATGAAAGTGGCAGGGTTAATCAAAACTGAATACTATTCTTGCAAATTCCTATTTGTCAATATGTGACGCTTCACGTTAAAGCGATGTATTCACTGTTTTGTGCGAATGTTAGCAGCTATTGGCTCGATCACCTTCACGAGACTCTCCAGTAGTTTACGTGCACCTTAACTCGGCCATATTCAAGATTGCAAGGCGAGTCGCTTGATCAGCATTCTACGACATTCACACAGAAGACGTAGTCCTCAAGCAACGGCCGAATCTGTATACAAAATGTTTAAAGATTTTGTGAAGGATGAATGCAAAGAACTGAATAGAATTCAGGTGCAGGGATCCGTACAGTAGATATGATGAACGATCATATAAACTAAGAAGGTTCCTTTCTGTTATCCGGCAGGGATTTGTAGAAGGAATTTTTCGCTGAACGAAAATTTTCTTCGTAGTTTCAACAAACACTCAAAAGCTTAAGTTTTGGAAATTTTCTGCATGCATGTTTTTTCAAAAAAGGCCTTTTTACAGCGCTCAAAATGAAATAGCATTTCACAAGCGTTGCGCGTTTTTTTTGCACTTTCGTGCTTCATCGCTCGTTTTGTCGCAAAATAAAGCTTTTTTTCTATCCTGTTAGTAATCGTTCGATAGCTTAATTCTTAAAAGTTCAAAAATGTCTTTGCTTTTAAAAAAGGCTTTCTTACAACACTGTAGCAAAAAGAAAAGTTTGTGTTACTCACACGCGCCTTTCGCGAGCAACCGAGCTCTTTCCTTGGATCATGAGTAAATATTGGATAACGTAGGTTTCAAGGATTCCAATGGCGTAATTATTTTCCGGAAAGATTTCTTCACTCCAGTGCAGTTCGAAAAACAAATTTCAGCTGAAATTTACTCTATTCAATGATAATAAATAAGTTAAAGAAAAAACCTTAGCGAATATATAAGCACGATAATTATAAGAGCTTGTAACGCTTTAAATACATTTCATTTTGAATCTGTAAAAAGGTTTTCCTAGAAATCAAATACAATTTTATATTCCAAGAGATTCATACCATTTAATGGCCAATAATAGTTCCAAGAAAAGCTTAGTCCAATAAAATATAAGCGATAATAAAAGCGTATGGCACGTGTGATGCATTAATTCATTCTTAGTGCTAGCAGGCTGTAAAAGAAACCTATCCCAAAAATGTGCATACAGTAGTTTTTCGAGATTTATGCTTCCAAACTACTAACACCCTGTGAAAACTGTTTATCCAGCGAAAAGTTCTCCTTCACAAGTCCCTGCCGCATATTGCAAAAAAACCATAAAAGATTAATCACTAATTCCGTACTATGCTCAATGAATTATTAGAACTTCTATAAGTTGTAAGTTAACTCGTTTTAGAGCGGAGTACCATAAGGAACAAATGAGCAAAGCCGAACTCGCTCACGAGCTTCAGGTGCTGAAGGAACAATACGAAAAAGTTGGTAAAATATGTTGCCATATGCAAACTTGAACTAAGTGTATTGTTTTGATGCTGTAGTCCATTATGCAAACTATCTCTTAACCTTTCGATTAGTAATTGCTTACTCTGTCAGGCAAATTCTGACCTGGACACAATGGAAGGCTTAGATCCTAGCGATGCTGCCCGAAAGCTTGAACAACTACAACAACAATTTGTTGGAGGAGAATTGGTACAGAATTCTTAACTCTTTTTCGAAAAATGAACTTTTCAGTGAATTAACGAAAAAGTTCTGTTGAATTTTTAAGTTATATTTTTGCCATCTACGCGTCGCTTTTTATTGATAGTTTCCTGTATAGTTATCGAGTTTATTGATTTCAGCTCTAAAATGCCTATTGAACAATGTGAATTGCATGTGCTGATCCGCCATTATTAGAAAGGAGTTTGAAGAATCTTTAAGCAACCGATGAGATCAATTAGGGTGAAGGTGGTGGTACGGCGATAAAATCGACCGTGGGCAGATGATATAAGCAATCCAAAGAAAGCAGTTTTGGACTTGAATACATAGCTCGTTCTGGCCGGCCATTTGTCCTGGATGAGAACAAGTCTGAAAAGTTGAACAACGTCGAAGTTCTTCTGCACTCCACGTGTAGTCCAGAGGTTGCTTTATCCGATTATGGTCTCCTACGACCAACACAGCACTTGAATGGCCCATGGCATCGACTGTTTTCAAAACGTCGCAGTAAACATTCAACATAATTTTTAAGAATGTTCAAAGCCTGAGCGAGGTTGATACGCCAGAGCCACACAATGTTTCGGAGAGCATGGGGCACCGAAGAGGGTGTGAGACCTCCGAAACACGTGTATGTATGGTTCTGGCGTACCAACTTGGATGACCGTCCATTTGAATCATTTAATGATGTTGAAGAAGCATGCCAAGAGTTATTCGGTTCAAAAGAACCGAATTGGTACTTTGATCAGATCCAGTACCTTGCAGAACGATGGCAGAAAGTTGTCGATGGTGCTCTATACTTTGAAAAATAGTTATTGTGGTTTCTGTTGCTAATTTGCGCATAACAACGAATTTTTCAAAATTTTCCAGAACTTTCTGATCAACTCTATAGATTGGGATTAAGAAATACAATTGAACTGTTCCATCAAAGCTGGGTTCTAAGAGGAAAAACTTACAAAGTAAGGAAACGTCTCCAAATGTTTTAGGCGGATAATGAGCAACTTAAAGAAAAGAGGACGAAAAAAACTTAAGGATGCTGAGACAAAGATGCAACGATTAGCCGGTTGTGTTAAGATTATTTTGTTATTATTACCATTTTGTTTGCTTGTCAATCGATTTAGCAATTTACATCACTTGGTCGTCTTATATTGCGCGAATCTCAACATTTCTTGCCCCCGGTCCGTTCTCTTAAATTTGGCATTAAGAACGGCTCCCAACTTTATATTTGGGTTTTGTGGCCATTTGAAGAATTTGCCTTCTTCATAAATGTTGTCAGGTGTGGGAGTCAAAGTGATTCTACTGAAGCCCTGATAAAGCTTTGTTGAGGCCTTTCCAGATTATTATATCTGCCAGTTTCAGAGTATTTTGCATTGGGGGCCTTTCCAAAGAAATCCAACTGTATCCGGCACCAACTGTGTTATGGCCATCGATAGATATTTAATTGCGTTTTCCTCAGATGTCGCTAAAATTGCAATACTTATGCTATTCGACTTGTTGTACAGATATCTTCCATAAAGATTGCAGGTTTTTTATGAACATTCAATAAGGATTAGAGAATATGTTGCCTTTTCTCCTCATCGACATGCTGCATGGGTGTCGATTGAGGTTGCTGCCATAATCCCAATATAGCAATGCTTACTCGTTCCAATGTACGATTAGTAGTCATAACAATTGATACGGTTATGGCATGTTAATGCTACTGTTTCGTATCTACCTGAGAGAATTGAGTTTGTGGGCAAAAACACGGCCTCAGGCGGAAATCGGACCCGCGTTTCATCCTATCCGGGGACGCGTGCTCTACCACTACACCACTGAGGCACATTTGCCCGATCACTCATTCTTCAACAATGCACTAAAAATACTATCAATTTTGAGTATTAGTAATTAGAATAGCTGTCAACTCAACTGGGTTTATAAAGCGAAATCGCATACCCGACCAAACCTGTCAAAGGTTGGTGGCTGATAGCTAGCATTGCGATGTTGAAGAATGAGTGGTCGGGCAAATGTGCCTCAGTGGTGTAGTGGTAGAGCACGCGTCCCCGGATAGGATGAAACGTGGGTTCGATTCCCGCCTGAGGCCGTGTTTTTGTTCACCACTCAATTCTCTTAGTTATATAAGTAACATATTAACACTGCGAAAAAAGCAGTGAAAATACTAGAATTTCGGGGTATTATAGCTACATCTGCTTTTCAAAAATGTGGTAACGGGTTAGTGAAAGGGATGCATCGTTGTGATATAACTTTGATAATTTGGAAAAGGAATTGCTATGTCGATTGAGTGTAATATTTGATAGACGATTTTTACAACATGTTTTCTTGTACAGTGAGATTTCGCTTTGTAAACTAGAAAAGCTCGAAACTCAAAGGGAAATATCTGATATTGATAATTATTCCACCTAAGATTTAGTACTGTTGCGTGGCATAATCATTTCTATCAATCGTTCATACCAAATGGTGAGACTTCACCTGGATAGAACTGCTTTACATGGTTTTTTTAAGGAAATTTTCGTTAGAAGCATTTCAAGCTTTAGCCGCCCTCAACGTGCACCGAGACGATCCGCTTTTACAAGTATACAGTTCAACGCAAGAGAAACTCGACGCTATCACCTGTGAATTGCAACGTGAAAAAAATCGGGTCAGTGTTTAGATCAGACTTTTTTCTTCTGATTTGCTTATCTATTACTAATCGGATAACGTATTTTGAGCATTTCATGAGGTCTGTTACGGCACTTGTGAAATGCTAGACACGTGTTTGGACTTCCACCCTCATCAGTAGCACAGCGCCTTTTTGCTCAGTCAAAGGACATATCCGCCATATAGAGGGCGAGGCCTCCAAATAGCTAATTGAAAGGTTTTGTTAAATATACCCACGTGACAGCCGTGCGCCATGCAAGCGACAGTCTTTCTACTTTATTGATCAATCTTCACAGCGTTTTTTTCACTGAGAAGATCCCAGTACTTTTAGCATTCAGTTTATTTGTCTTCTTCTTGAACGGCGTAGAATTGAGCGAGTCTCCTTGCAATCTCGAGGATAGCTTGGCTGTGACGTTCGATAGGATGTTGCTGTTGACTGGCGGAGATGTGCGCTGCGACGCACATCACAGCCACTCGGCCACGGAGCCCCCAAGCGACAATGAAGTGCTCTGAAGAAACGCATGTCGAGTGTCACAAATTCGTCATCGTTTTCTCTATATAGGCAATATGTCCTCGAGGAACTGACTGAACGGAAAGGCGCCGTGCTATCTATGTGGCTGGAAGACCGAAACACGTGTCTAGCATTATAAAAGTGCAGAAACAGACCTCATGAAAAGCTCAGCATATGTTATTAGAACTTATTGTTTTTGAGCGAGGTCTCCAAATAGTCGATAGAGAGGTTTTGTTACATTCTACTTATTGTTTTATCGATCAATGAAGACAGATGGCGAGTGGTCCATTTCATATTTAGAAATAGCAAATCTTTTGAAAATATATGGTATATATAGAGCAGCACTCAGAGAGTAATGAATATATTTAAAAACTTTGAAACACTTGAAACTTAATTGGCCCATTCGGAATGTTTATGAATCCTGGGAATCTGGGAAATTTTATCCGTGGATTCGAATAAAGAATTCAAATCCTAAGAAGTTTTCAAGATGGTTGAAGCTCGGTATAATTAGTAGAATGTTCATAGCAGCTTATGTAATACCGAAATACTGTTTTTTTATATTTCATTTTCACTACCGTAATTATATTCAGATTCATTTACAGACAAAAGCTTTCTTTTTTATTTCAGTGCCGTAATATAGTCAGTTTCAATTACAGACAAAAGCTTTGGAAAGCGAAGTTGAGGATTTGCAAGGAGAATTTGAACTTGATCGTCTCGACTATTTGGATACGATTAGAAAGCAAGACCAGCAATTGAAATTGTTAGCACAAATAATTGAGAAAATACAACCATTAATAAGGAAGGTAACTAACAATGCTCAATGGTGCTATGATTTTATTATTATTTTCATTGTTATTCCATCATGTGATCGTCAAAAAATCGTCTAGGATTCTAATTACTACAACATCGAAAAGGTGAAAAAAGATTCAATATGGAACGAAGATGAAGGACGTTGGATTCTGCCAGAAATGAGCGTATCCCGAACAGTTCTACCGACTGCACATAATGGTACTATTTAAATATAAAATCTCTCTTCTAAATTGTAACCTCTCGGAGAGTAAGAGATTAATTTAAAGGTAGTAGTAGATAATTTAATATCTAAAATTAATATTACTCAACAGCAGATGTTGACATGAATAAGAACTGATGGTATGCAAATAAGGCCGTGTTTTTATGGATTTATAACTCACTATTTTCTGGCTATGAAGAAACTTGGAATACTCTAGGGTTTAGTCGAGTGCTGCATAGTCGAGATGAAGTGCTCCTATTAATACCGCACCATCTTATACTTTGATCGATTATTCATCATTATTCTCTTACTAGCACGTAATTTCCACTTACTACGTATTTATTGCTGAGATTGAAAAAGCGAGCATTAGCGTGAAAACATTTCAATCATGTACTTGATAGATACTTTTGGGCGAGCCATCCATATGGTCTGTATGGGCACTTATACAGTACAACACACGTGTTCTGACCTTTCAGCCTGGTCAGTTGCTCAGTGCCTTTCGCCTGAGCCAATCCCTTTTGGGGGAGAATCCTCCATTCATAAAGAGATCGTCGACGAACGTTTACACGCGCCGATAAGAGATAAAATCACCAGACGGGCAATGTTGTACGCTCGATTGTCCTTGACTGGTATCGTGAAATATATCATATTTCCGTTTCGAGTGTTTCCTTAGACCATCCTTGAATATAATATGCCTGGTAATTATTAACGAAAAGTGTGATATACTTTACGATATCGCCCAAGAGCAAGTAAGTGTACAATACTGCCCGTTCGGTGATTTTACCACTCATCGTCGCGTTTAAAACGTTCGTCGGCGACAATTTATTCAGGACAGGAATGGTTTTCCTCCCAAAGGAGATTGGTTCAGCACTGTGCAATTGATGAGACTAGAAAGTCGAAACACGTGTATTGCACTGTACAAGTACGCCTAGCAGGCCATATGCATGGTTCAAAGATAAATATCAGGCATATTAAAATTTGATCTTGGCCTATAGGAGCACTCGATGCGAAAGATGTGTTATATATCAATGATATTTTTACAGAAGTCAGTGTAGCTAGCAAATTTGAGCACATACCTCGCAGTTCGTATGACGACGATAGTTCTAAACTGAGACGGGTAAGTTTCTATCTATTTGTAGTCAGCACCATTCTTTGAAAGAGTGTACAGCTTGTACTCAATCCAATCTGGTATTCAATACTATCAAATTTATGAAATCGTCATTATTCGTCATCTACCAATAGATGAATGGGTATTGTTTGATTAACTGTGATCATATTCAACCCTTTAAGGACAGCGTGCATTCTGCTAATTTTAGAGCTCTAGTAATGATCAGTACCTCAAGTCCAGAAATTTAATATTATATTTTAATTATAAAAAGGTTCTTCTAGTGTGCTTAGCAGTTGAATTTTCACTTGCTGCGTTTTTCGCTGGACAGAGATTTTCCTTCACGCTTTTAAATTTATCAGAAAGCTTATATCTCGCTGATTTCCTGGTGCACTTGGTTCCCGGAAAGGCATCTTAGCGCGAAGATGGTGTTTCGCCCTTAGCTCGCATTTCTTGTCAGTTAGTGCGTCTGAGTGACTATACAGTGATTGCGTGGTTGACTGATCGCACAACGCTATTCACATGTAACGCGCTCCTTTTTGAAATTGAATTTAGGATTTCCGCCGCTTTGGAATGAACTGTGGATAAAGCATATAACGCAGGTACTCAAGATTTTGTATGCACGTTCATATGCTTTTTATGCATATGCTCAGGCCACTTATGTTTACTTTTATGACCGAGTTTATTTGATAATATAAACAACAAATGGAAAGTCTATGCCTTCAGAACGATGGAGCACAGTTGCTTCTGCAGTTTGTAATACCGAGACTCATAGATCTCCACAAAATGGACGAGAAATCTTCATATAAATAACAAAGACGCGCGCAATACCCTATGCCGCGTGGGGAACGCAATTTTAGATCACTGCTACGGCGCTGTGGGAAAGCCTTTTAACTTACAAGCACACTTTTGTAATCAGCGAATTAGGCTTACCAATGATTCCTGCAAGTCTAGCGGATTGATTTCGTCTACTAAGAAGGCCCCTTTAAATATTGATTACAGATAACCAAACAATACCAATGGACTTATCTAAGATGGATTTCTTGTGAATCTTTAATATAAAGAGTGCTTTTGGTTTCATCCCTGCTGAACTGATTCGCTTTTGATTGGTTACCGAGTGAATATAAATAATGAACATGTAGTGGACGTACAAGTTCTCCGACTCACTGAACGAGTGGCTCGGGTTTTTTTTTCATGTGAAAACTTAGATGCCATATGTCCATGAATAATGGCAATCCAGCACAACAATTTCTGCTTTACTTATATTCTGTTGGTTAGTAGGGTAACGTCCTCTAATCTTAGAAGATTATGCAAGTGTCCAAATCGTTGATTGTGTATCACAATTCCACATGCAAAAATACTGGACCCTGTTCCGGTAAAACTGCAAGCCAACAACTTTCATATAATTCACTTTGAATTTCAGAGACTTGCTAAAAGTGAAGAAGAAGACATTGCCAGTAATTATTTCAAGCCAATTCGACAATCTAATGTACTCAATAAGTATCGAGGCGAGCATACGAGGAATTTAGGTGTGTTGCCAGTGTTTTTTCAGATGTTCTTATTCAATTCTAGCGTTTTCCTATCCTGCATATTCTTACTCCACATGTTTTGAATACCTATTGATGTGCATACACTGGCTCGATCTATTTCTGTTTTTAGGTGTCAAGTCGTATTTTCCAAATAAAACGACCACGGTCAATGATTTACTAAGTGGTGTCGTGTATGCTGATGACATCTATGGTCGATCGCATAGTGCACGAAAACCGGCACGACTAGAATCGCTGAAATTGAAGAAATAATCTCAGCCCTTCGGAGCGGCGTTTGAATTGATAGATGTTGGCTCTAGAACGATGAATAGTGACGCGACATGTGATTCGTTGATGGTGATTCTCGGCTTGTATCACAGTGTTTTGATGGCACCGATCACTCACGAGCGACCGATTTGCGATCACCAAGTGTCAATGGCCAGCGATGCCCAATCCGATACCTTTCTTGAACGGTAATGGTGGTCGATATGAAAGGAAGTCTCCCACGTCAGAGTATTTAGTAGATTTTGAAACTAGTCGTTACTACTTACTTTTATTGAACTCTATTATTTACATATTCTTTGTTAATTAAGCGGATACCACAAAATTGAAAAAATCGATCTACTCGGCTAACGTTTCGAAGTCTTTGTCTTCTTCAAGACTGAAAATCCGAGTCATCGGCCCTGAATATAGAGAAGTCGAAGACTTTTGAGCGTCAGTGGATTGAAATTATTTTTACCAACTTTGTACAATTCGCTTGATCAACAAAGAGGTTTTTTTTGGTTATTCAGCAGGGAAAGAATAAACGTCTTCTTTCGCTGGGTGAGAACTTTTCATAGAACTGTTAGTAATCATTTAAAAGTTCATTTCTCGGGGGACTGCTGTACATGCTTGTTTTTCAAGAGGCCTCTGTATAGCGTTGCAACATTCCTAATATTGTGATGTACACGCGCTACATGCTGTTTTGATTATTTTGATTAAATTTTGCTGAACAAAATTCTTTATCTAGAATGGTAATAAGTGTTCGAAAGTTCAAATCTCGAAAAATTCAAGAATGTGTCTGCTTTTTTGAAGACTCTTTTAACATCACTGTAGCAAAAGGAAAAGTTTTGTGTTTAACACGCGAGCATTTTTCGTAGGCAACAGCTGTTCTCGTGAATTATGAGCGGCCATTCGATAGCGTAAGTTTAGAGATTTCAACGCTGGGCTTATTTCTTGTAAAGATCATTTGATTTCGATGTATTAGGTGAAATAAGTTTGAGTTTCACATACGCTGCGCATTTGCTTTTCGACTGGCATGTGTGTGGTCGTGCGTCGGTAAGCGATCAATCTATGGCACTGGCGTGACTCACATGTGTAGTGCGATTTTTGTTACGGAATTTAGGACTGTATTATTAAGGTACTTTTCAATAAGCGACCATGAGCAATCGATTGTTGATCACTGCATTGTCGCCTGATGTTATCATATGTAGTGATTTGTTATTACTGAAGTATGAAGTGGTCTTTTCACTCAAGTATAGTGTAACATGTTCGGCGTGAATTCCTTCTTATGTAGGGGCTATAATCCCATACAAAGGATTGGCTGAACCGAAAGGCACCGTGCTAGTGATGAAGAAGGCCGAAACTTTTTCCTCGCACTAGTCAGTGTCATATCAGACCTCATGGCTTGAAATACGTTATCAGATTATATTGTTTCAAGCATGTTCTCAAAAAACAGTTCAATTTAATCAATTCAGGATATTTTTCCGCTCTGAAAAAAACTACATATAGAGCGTGTGATGGTGATACTTTAAGATTTACCTACACGTTTATGCTCTTCATGTTTTCAGCGTAATACAGGTGCGTTGATATTAGAACCGCGTGGCGTGTTTGAAGCATAATTTTGTTACGAATGCAATGACTCTATCAGAAGACCTTTCAAAAAGCAAGCAGTGACAGCAGCTCCCTTTAATTCAAGCTTCGAAATTATTACCAACATCATGAAAAGTTCTTGTACAGCGAAAGTGGTCGTTCCCATTCCTAGTCGGACAAAATAATCCTACAAAGAATATGTAATTGCTTCGTAATGTCGAACTCAAAGGAAAGTCGGTTTTCAAATTTCTATTATTCACTATTATTTGCCTTGTGTAGATATCCAGTGCTTTTTCATCGACGAGTATAATTTCACTTATTATCACTTTCAATAAGAAAATTCGCCTTTTCTTGCACCGAAGAATTGTTTAATCAATGTTATGCAGCTTTTTTCTCGTCAATATGTCAAAAACTTTGAGGTACTTGTACCATTGTAACATTCGGTGGTTTGACATAGAAACGTCGGTTCTCATACTGTTTCAAACTTCTGTATAGATATTTTTATGGTAGATCATCTAATTGCAGATGCATGTTCCAGCTCTTGTCGCATAAAGAGTTTGTAAGATGCTTTTATAAAAACATGCACAGCTTTCGTAAAAAAAGAACAATTAAGATTCGAAAGAAACAATTAGACAAACTTTCACTTTCCTTCCACGTGATGTGAATTATCTGATACTTTTAAACACAATGAATGATAAGAAATTGATCTTCTTGAAAGGGTTGTGTGGTGAGCAAGGGGAAGCCTCAGCAAAGATCGAACCCGTGTTTTATCCATACCGGAGACGCGTGCTACTACCACTACCACCGAGGCACATTTGACTGACCACTCATTCTTCAACATCTCTATGTTAGTTGTCAGCCACCAACCTTCAACAGGTTTGATCGGGTATGCGAAGTCGCTTTATAGACCCAGTTGAGCTGACAGCCATTGTGATAAGTAATAATTCAAATTTCTGTTGTTTTACTGCCTTTTTCTCGCAGTGTTATGATAGCCTTGAGCATCAACCTTATGAGGATGCATCAAACTATACCGAGATAAGCAGAGTTGACTAAGCCATTATTGAAGTAATTAACTGCATATTTTTTCCATAGCATGGCTTACACGCCTAACGACGCAGAAATCTTAGGCTGCTTTCTTCATAGACATATTTGGCCACTAAATGACAGCGGTCTTGATTTTCTGGAACCTGAGATAGAACCCAATGACCGCGTTAGTATGGCGTGGCTCCTTTAACCACTGCTCCACACCCACCTCTATAAAAACACGAAGTCTGAATGTTCCGATGTCAACACTATTGCTGAGCGCCAGCGATGTAAGTGATAGAACGTGATTGATGATCAATTTCAAACAATCGTGACGAAGCTAATAGAAAAACACTGTATATCCAAGCGTCACATTCTTTTTGCGCCTTTTGTTAGTATAGTTAAAAACCGATGATTTGTTGATGTGTTGTAGTTCTATTCTTTTCCAATACATCTTAGCAATAATTTTTTGAGGTCCCATTATTATATATTGCTGAGATGCCCATTTTACGCGCCTTGGCTGTGTATACTTCAATTACAATATGATATTGACTTTGCCAAATTTTATAGCTCGGAAATTGAGATATGAAAACAGCAATTTCGATAAATCAATAGACTTTTTATCAAATCTCGTTATAAGCATTCATTCACCTGTATCACCCGTCGTCTCGTTGATCGTCGATTGACTCGAGCGGGTACCAGCAACTCTTCCATTTTTCCCTATCGCGTGCAAGGGTAGCCCAGTGGGTCCTCCTCGCTCTAGGGATTCGCTAAGCATCATATCTTTCTCTATCGCTTCCATGAAGAAATCGGGCCAAGGGGTCAGTGGCCTTCTTTAAGAGCGCTCGACGTCCCGAGGAATCTAATCGGTAGCGGCTCTCGTCCATCGGTTGTCGTTGAAGCGCATCGCGTGTCAAGCCCACCTTATTTTCGATCTCGGCGTGTAGAACGGCGTCTTTGATTTTTGATCGTTGACCGAAGTCGGAACTTCGGATCCTTTCTCTCATTTGCGAGATACGGGATACTCCTAGCATCGACCTTTCGATTGCGCGTTCGATAAGGAAAAGTGATCTTTCATCCTGCTTACGCAGCTACCAGGTTTCCGCTGCATACGTTAGGGCAGGGATAATTGTCGAGTCGAAAAGGTGGGCACGGTGTCGGATGTTTTTTGTCCTCTTCACTACATCTTCGATGCTCTTAAACGTTCCCCAAGCCACTTATCTCCTCCTGCTCAACTCTGGAGCTAGGTCGTTCATCATTTTTATCTCACGACCTAGATAGACGTAACTGGAGAATTCGGAGATTGTCGTTTCGTTGAGCGTGAATGGGGCATTTGAAACCCATCCGTTCCTCATGAACCTTGTCTTCGTTAGATTTAGTTGAAGACCAATCTTTCCACAGGCGTTATCGAAATCGATCAACATTCGTTGCGCTTGACTGATGTTTGGTGTTATGAGAACGACATCGTCAGCAAAGCGAAGATGGTTTAATTGTCGACCGTCAATTTTCACTCCTATATCGTCCCATTCCAATGTTCGCATGACGTTTTGCAGGGTGGCAGTGAATAGTTTTGGCGAAATTGTATCGCCTTGTCGAACACCTCTTCTTACGTCAATGGCGATATTGTTGTAGAATTGAGATATTTTGGTTGTGAAATCTCTCTAAAGCTCACGAAGGATCATTATGTACCGAGTAGAGACGCCCTGCTTATCCACAGCCTCTATAACCGCTTCTGTTTCCACTGAATCGAAGAGTTTCTTTAGATCGATGAAAGTGAGACAGAGTGGTTTACTAGTACTCTCGTAAAACTTCAATGAGTCCTGTAATCGTGTGGATGTGGTCTATAGTACAAAATCCTTTTCGAAAACCCGCTTGTTCGCATGGCTGTCCTTCGCCCAGTGATCTGTCAGTCCTGTTTAGGATGACTCGAGTAAAGAGTTTATAGATAACGGGCAGCAAGCAGGTTGGGCGATAATTGCCTATGTCGTGAAGGTCTCCCTTTTGAACAACAATGCGGTCTTGCTGGTCTTCCATTGAATAGGGACCATGCATTCTGACAGGTAGCGAGTGAAGAGCCGAGCCAGGGTGCTGATGAGAACTGGCGGCAGGTTCTTCAGGTGTTCTGGTCTAATCCTGTCTGGACCGGGTGTTGTTCTGTTTTTCACCGACGATATGGCATGTCGGATTTTGGAAGGAAGGACCGGTGGAACGACATATTCGTTCTCTTTCAATTTATATGACGGTAAGAGAACATGGCTAGCGAAGAGATCCGAGTAGTACTGGTGGATGATTTTCTCCATAGCAATTCTCGAAGTTGTAAGTGTCCCGTCAGGGTGTCGGAGTGCAGTCATCTTGGTCTTATAGTTGTCGAAGCCTCGCTGGGCTTTACGAATGCTCTTCCCAGCTTCTGCAACTTCTGCCATAACAGCTGCTGTTCTCTTTCTGAGGTCTTCTTTTATCGCTTCTTTGCAGCGTTTCGCAAGTTCGGACGTAAGGCTTCGGTTGCCTGTAGCTCGTGCGATTCCACGTTGGCGTATCAGTATAAGTGTCTGCGGAGACAAGCGTCTCTTCGTGACCTTAGGACTCTTGGCTTTCATAGCGGTAACGTGAAGATATTCAACGAGTCGATCGTATTCTTCGTCGATGTTGTCGACAACGGTATCTTCCCAAGAGCCGACTAATGACTTGAATACATCCCAGTTTATGGTAGTTCTGGGGCTTCGTTGTTTGAATTTAGCGGCTTTCTCTCCTCTCCTCGAAAAACGGAACGTTGCGCGAAGGAGGCGATGGTCTGATCCCGTGTAGAACTTAGGAACAACAGCGAAATCGGTCAGGCAAAACTTTCGATTTATTAAGATGTGATCCATTTCGTTATGGTACTCTCCATTGGGAGACTCCCACATCCATCGCTGAGAAAGAGGCTTTGAAATTCAAGTTACCATGGATGGTTTGAGTCGTCATGATAAGCTCAGATAGCCTCTCACCCTGTTCATTCCATTTTAGTCCGTGGGTCCCTATGTGACGTTCTTCAGATGTTCTTCTAGGTCCAGTTTTTGCGTTAAAATCTCCGACAATGACCTTGAAGAATGTATGATCTTCTCTGAAGAATTTTTGGAGGTCCATATAGAACGCTTCGACTTCGTCTTCGTCATAGCTTGACGTTGGTGCGTAAGCAACGAAAATGGTCAAAGCCGGCATAGAACCACATCGTTTCAACCGTAATCGTCCGATATGGGTTGTTAGTTGCTCAAACGAATCAATGCTCACGGTCAAATTCTATTTGACGAGGACGCCGACGCCTCCGACACCTCTGCGATCGCATGTACCAAGAAACAGTTCTTCTCCGGTGTCATAAACAGCGTGAAAAGGATGGCGCCTTCTCGTCTTAGCCAGGCTAATGACGTCGTACCTTATTTTTCTTGCTTGAATCAATAGATCTTCTACAGCGGATTCGTGGGCAGGAGTTCATGCTTTGTAGGTACAAATTCACTTACTCACCTTTTGGCGTATTCTGCCTCATCAGAGCCACACGCACCTCTAGTCACCACTATTGATAGTAGGGACGGTGAGACGTATTTTGTTTAAAACCATGTGAATTGCTGTTGCCAAAATTTTTTGGTCAATGGCTAACGGCTCTTATTAAGCACGCAGATATTACCTTCTAATTAGCAGTTTTTCAAACCTCGCTATAAACATTCGCCGTACTTTTATATAGACAGCGACACATGAGTATTCGATTCCATTCGGTGAGTAAGAATTTTTATAAGAGTGTTAGTGATCGTTCGAAATTGAAACTCTGGCTCGCGCGGAACGTAAATAATTATCGAAAAGACCCTTTTATGACGCTTTGGCGAAAGGAAAGCGTTTGTGCTCCACACAAGCGTTTTTCTCTCAAGACAGAGATCTTCTTCTAGATTGTTATCAATCATTCGAAACGAAGATTCAACGAATTCAACGCTGTGCTTACTTTTTAGAAACACCGCTCCTCTGCAGTGTAACAAGGAAATAAGATTGATTCACATACGCGAGTATACGAGTTTTTTGGCTAATCTACGGGGAAGGGGACGGAGAGAACAAGGGTGGGGAGGTGGGGTGAGGTAATGCGGATACGGTGTGCACATCCCAGCACCTCTTTTCCTCGATTCCTCTCCACACAGGTATCATCCACAAATTTTTTGAAATTGTGGTTTTGGTTATTGTTCAAGGATTCTTTCATGCTCTTTATGATTGCATTTGATGTTGGTAGCGTAAGTTTTCTCTCAGGTCTTGAGATAATGATGCCAGAGCAGTCTGCAAGTGAAATTGAAGGAGTGAGCCGACCCTACGTAACCCTGTACCAATATTTGACACTGTTAGGATGAAGGTTTTGGCGAACCCACAACACGTGAACATTAGTCTCGGCAGATTCCGTCGTTCGGGCTAATGAACGAGATCATTACCATGGCACTATTCGCTCCCTTTTACCTTCGTCCAAATCCAATAAAAAATATCCAAAGAATGCAAAATTACAATCAAGCGATACAATTGGCTCGTACCATTGATGTAGTAGAAAGCTAAGAAAGTGTTAACGAAAACAACTTGTAGCGTTCCTTTCAAAAATTTCACTGTGGCAAATTTGACTTTGACAATGAGGGAGATCAGTGTTCATACAAGTTATAGAAACCTGCAAAAGAACTATTGTGAAGTGGTTGATTGTGATATAATTTCGTCCGTTGAAAACACCTTCAACGCACGTGCACCAGCTATCAAACGAATCATTTGGCGAACCCTTGAAAGAAGTTTTTTTTTCTTCTCGTCCAAATAGTGAACATAAGTGATCTCAGAACTGCGCAGCTTCAGCTTATTATCAACAACATGTCGGCGCTCCACTCGCTAATTCCGATCTTCCTAATTCTTTTTTGAATGTTTTCCGGAGCAGACGACGCTGTTGGACGATCTTTTCGACGACGGTCCTCAAATCGTCCAATATCTTTGAAACGTTGCACTGCTTTGCAGACACTTGCTAGTTTGGTTCCAGTCAATTTTGAAAGTCTCGGCCGATGTTATTCCCATCTAGTGCAACTCAACTGCTACTAAACTTTGATTTTTGCGATTTCGAAAGCGCACTTGATTCTGGAAAAGATATTCTTACTGTGCTATAGCAGTGGAAACAAAGTTGAGGCTGACACCTAGGGCGCCATATCTTACGTATTCCCGATATTTATGCAGAAATTTTTGGAGACAAAAAGTTTTCCTCAGACTGTTAGCAGTCGTTCGAAAGTATGAATCTCGAAAAATTTAAAAGCATACCTTTTTCTATACAAAAGTCTTCTTACAGTTCTGTGTCATTCAAATTGGATTATGTTTCACACGCGTCGCGCGTTACAGCGAAAATATTTCTCATTTATTTGAAAATTGTTCCTATGTTTCGTGAAAACTTCTGAGTTTTTGTACACAACTTGCAAAAGAAAGTTTGTTCTATTGCTTCAGCGCTTAGGCTCTTCAAATGTCCTATATACTGCTAAACAATCCCGCTTTCAATCTTAAGTGTGAGCTCAAGTTCAACAACCTAAGCCTAGGCACGAAAAGTAAATGAGCGTTTGGAGGAGATTTTTAAGCACAAGATTCATATATATAATCTGCTTGTCAGAGAGGAGAGATTTTCTAAATTCAATGATACGGGTCGCACTCCACATGTGAAAACCAATTTTTACGATATCGAATTTTCACTGATAGTCTAAGGGAGAAGCTTTGTCATTTAAAGCAAAGGCGTGATAGGTGCAACACGTTTGAAAGATAATTTTATCATAAGTACTACAGCGCTGTAAATAGGTCTTCTCAGAGAAATAGTGGCTTTCCGAATTTTTTGAGACGTCTAAATAGTTGTAGAAAGAATAGTTGGAAACCGAGAAAAATTCTTCTTCAAAAATCCATGTCCGACAATGGGAAAGCTCCAAATTTTTTCGTTTCGTAGAGTTTTCTGGATTATTCGCACTGAAATTGTAGAAGAAACTTTGATTTATCATTTTGCGGGAGTAGTTTTCTCATTCTTGTTTTATACTGCCAAATAAATCCGTTATTAAAATTAGGCTAAGTACCCTAAGCCTATGCATGAAAAACATATGAACATCTAAAAAATTCTTGAAGTCGCCTGATCTTATGCTTTATCCAGAGTTTTCTTCAAAGAATGAAAAGCTTGAACATAACGAACGCCATGTTTAAATCATAGTTCGGATAAGGTCATCCTGATACAAGATGACTGTGAGTGTGAGAAATAATCTTCTTAATGATCTTGCTGCACTCAATAGAAACGTCTCAAAATATCAATTTCAGTTTCGGATCGACGAGATTTGTGCCCTTTTTTATGATCGCGTTTTATTCGCTAAACTAGACTCCTTCCTTAAAGTGCCTATACTCTTTCGACAGCACGTGTTCCAGGAAGTCAAAAAGTGCTTGCTTTGTGGAAAAGCTCCTTTGAAAGTTATGTATGAGGAAAAAATGTGTTTTCCACCTGGTCGGACAAAGCTCTTTCTTTAGACTATCAATAACCATTCGATAGCGGAAGTTTCAGCGATTCCCACTCATTCCAACGCCATGCTTATTCCTGCAAAGACCGTTTCACTGCAGTGTAACAGGGAACATAAGATCGAGTTTCAATATCGGCATGCTTGTTTACAGGCCGAACTACGGGCTGAGGGCTGGACGACCGATCGATGACCTAATGCGTTGAACATATGGTGTGCAACTTGTTGTTCAGTTTTTCACTTTGAAAAAAACTTCAGATAAAGCGATGGACGCCGATAATACGAGTTTTTCTCCAGACATTCATATGCTTTTCGTGCTTTCAGCGTATTATAAACGTGATAAAAATGAAGGCGCCGCGAGTGTGAAACATGAATACATTTTGTGTACTACAGCGCTGTAAAAGGGTCTCTTCGAAGGACAGCCATGTAGCCAGGAATTTAAGCTTTCAAATGATTACTAACGCTTTTATGAAAGCTTCTTGTTCGCCATGAATGGTCGTTTCTTCATCCGTTCCCGAGCAACGGAAATGAACCGTATAGGCATTACGTATATATATATATATATATATATATATATATATATATTCTAATAGATAGATACCTTTGTTAATACTTATTCAGTTACTTAGAGCTGTCAAATATATCGGAGCATGTAATAGAAAATTGAAGAATATTATAGTATGCTTACTCTAAGAATAACGCAATAGGTAACCATTGCTCGAAATTGTTTTCACTGTCAGCAGGTGCAAAAATTACTTGAATATTGAATAACACAGCAAAAAATGTTGTTTACTAATGCTGACGGTCACCATTTGGAAACTTCGAACAGTTCTCCTAATACTCAGTAACTATTTTATTTTTCCATCGTAGTTGGAAAGTTATAGCGAGAGAGTCTTAGTGGAGATCGTTAGTCTGTCGTAGGTTGTACCGTTACTTACATGCGTTCAGGAATTTCTAATAAAATAACCATGAAATTCGTTATGTACCAAGATCTACGCTTTTGTTTTCCCTCTTCTGGATGTCTCTAATTTCATTTTATAAGCTTCACCTGGATTTATTACTTTCCCCTGTATGTAATAAATGACAATATTGATTTTAGAACAAAAAATCGGGCACTGTTGAAAACGGACTCCGAAACCAAAAGGTTCAGGTGGTCAAAAGGTTCCTTCTTAGACCTCAAATATCGGCGAACATTTCTATTTCTCTTTTCTTTCACCGAGTCCATTAACAGGCTTTGACAACTATGTCAGCATCCAGCTTCTGTATAGATATGATTCCTACTAGCATATACCTTATTCTAACAATAAAAACCTCAAACTATCAATAGCAATATGTTCTTTAGAATCTAAGGACAGTCTATGGTTTGGCTTACGAGATGTGCTTATTTCGATCACTGTGGATTATAATAACTCAAAAGTAACTCCTACTTGAAGTAACTTCTCAGTCTTCTTCAATGTTGCCGTTTTTGACGATCATCGCCGTATTTGGATATCCGTCCATTGGCTGTACTACCTCTTCAGCTTCTGCAATGCGTCCTAACCTTATTCCAATTGTGTATCAAGTTTTCTACATAGTGGTGCCGACCATCAGCGCTATTGGAAATGTGTTTATCATTTATGTCACCATACGTTCAACGTAAGTGATGTTCACCAGTAGATTCATTTACGATGTCTGTTAGAGAAATTTTTCCTTTGTTTCGAATATTTTCTTTAGATCACGCTCAAATTTCATATGCAAGATAATCATTTTTTTGAGCCACGCTTGTGGTCTATTATAGGGGCAACGTATGGAGCCCGATTAAGAAAGCACTAGGTACGAAAGGTATGTTATATTAACGATGCCAACCAAGAGCAATCGAGTGTGCAGTGATAATTTCACTTAATGGATGGTTGTAAATTGTTCGTTGTCGCCTACTCTTGGTGTAGGGAACTGAAACACCTCGAGAGGATTGGCGAAAGACGAAGGGTATGCCCGACTGATGAGACTGTCAAGGTCGAAACACGTGTATCGGGCTCTATAAATTGCCCTATAATAGACCACATGCGTGGCTCAGAAAAAATTATTATCTGGCATCGAGAAATTTTTTCGTCCAAGTGTTTTTTCGTATTCTTCCCTAGCAATATATTTTTTATTGCCAGAGCTTGCTGCTGACTTTCAAAAATATTATAGATCACTCCGAAGCATTTGCAACACATTCAGTGCATTGATGTCGTTTGCAGACGTGCTGCACAGCTTAGCCCACTATATCATGATGGTTTCATACTATATGTGAGTGAAGCGTTTTCGCTAATGAATGGAGGAAAGATAAAAATTTCACAGATTCAAATTTCAAACTATTCAGTTATCTTGCGCGAAATATTGAGTAGTTAGAGTTAGTCGGAAAATTCGAATTACACCAAAAGGAACTTATCAAGTCTAGGCTAACTATAAAAACGTTATGCGACCATTATTGAGTAACTGTCCTAGCTACAGTAGTAAAAAGTGCTGGCTCTAGGTATTTTGGTCATGATGACTTAGAAAATATGTCAATATAGAAAATATAAGAACTATATAAACATTAGAAGTATACACAAAATGAAATAAACATAAATATAAGCTTTTTCGTATTGCTAAGCAAACACGAGGGATTGTTAAAGCTTTTGTTTGACTAAAGCTTTGCCGCCCTCGTGTTCTTCAGAGTCACGTTGGCCTGAGTTGATGACTTAGGGCAGGTCTCTGTTTCGATATGGGTATTCGTTGCAGCAGTGAGTCCAATCCAAAGGAGATAGCACCAGTTGAATGAAGTTTCCATACTTGGGGATGCCTTAGACACATGACGGATGTTGATTATGGGACCATTTATAATGATCTGCTTTTTGGTGGGTAATGCATCCTGTAACCGTATTTCTTAGCGGACACATAGCTCGCCAATATTTGGAAAGAAAATTTTATGCACTGGCTTTCCTTTTACAATTTTGTGTATGGGCCGACGCACTAGTAAAGATGTTTCATGAAGTTGAACGTGTAACATTGCTCAAAGAATGATCAATAACGAACACTTCGTCCTCAGTTTTTCATGGTAAACATTAGCGACTTTCTCGAAGAATTTTTTAGGAGCGAGGAGGGCCAAATAAACCAAGAACTCTGCGTTTACTTACAAACGCTGCCACAGTTTGGCAGATCTTTCTCGGCTTTCATGCTTCTTATTGTTGCATTGGACCGACTACTATCATTGCAAAAGATCTAGTACGTTGTTTCTTTTTACATTCTGCTCAGATTGAGTGCGTACGAAATACACACGATATGAGGTTGAGATTATCGAAGAAAGAATTTTTAGCCGCTCCATAGACTTCTATAAGAATTTCTACATGGCAGCAGGGATTCTATTGGCGCTTCTATATGCCGTAACTATGGTCGGTTGGATTTTTGTCGAACGAATGTCGACAAAGTGCGTTTTTTTCAAAGTCAAAAGGCATCTTCCTTCGATAATGTTTCGCTTTTTACCAATATTCGTTCTCAAAGAAAAGCTTCATACGGTAATAGCAGTTCTTGCAAAACATTTTGGAATTAAAGTCTATAATTTAGAATTGAACTTCAGTCTATCACATAACACCTTTTTTTTTTAAAAGACTTTTCATCGTATAAGATTTGCGTGTGACTATTACGGCTTTTGCACTTGTCCTACCCAGGGCTCCTGTATCTAGGGCATTTCATGAGCCAAAATGTCGAAACTTGGATCAAACAGATACGCAAGGTGTCTAACGTCGACCGGTTAACAAAACCAGTTACTGACTACTGACTGAAAGTGGGGATCTCAAAAGCACAGAAGCGAAAATAACCGCCAATGGTCAGAGATCTTGAAAAAACTTTAGAAAATACAATGATGCTCATTAGAGCTCTAACGCTATGAGGACCTCTTGAGCTACTCTCGAAGGCAACATGGAAAAGTCGAACATTTACTGGAGCCCACTCGAATCACTCGGCAATTAACGGGACGGTAAGTGAAGCAGGTCATGAGCTATCCTTGACTGACTAGTCACGATACTGTGCGGTCTTCTATATTTTGCACACTTTTATTTGTAAGCCAAATGCAGCGTTGTCATGCTACGATTCATTAGATAGACAGACGTTTCGGCGTTTTGGCATTCTTCAAAGCCTGGATAGATCAGCTTGCCTACAGCCCAATCAGTCAAACACTTCCATTATTTTAGCAGAAGAAAAATTCACCAAGGCTGGATTCAAATCGTATAGTGTACAAAACAAACTTAGCATACTCACCACTTCTTTGAAGCATTGGACAAGCGCCGTAAATTCAAACATGAATCGCAAGAAGGAATGCCTCGTTATCACCAGTGATATGGTAACTTGTGTAAGGCAATTATTGTACTGTTGGAGGAGCACTCGCAGCGCATGTGATCTCTGTACTGTTGATCTTTGTAAAGGCTGCTTAGTGGAAAACTATCAACGAAGAGGTGAGTATGTTGGAAAGTTACTTTGCACTTGATGCGATAAAATTTAGGTTTGGTAATTTTCTATCCGTTGAATTGAGGAGGTGTTTGGCTGACGTGATAGTGGACAATCTGCTTTTTTTAGGCTCTGAACTAAGAGGAGGCGCTGCAAAGTTAGCTTCTCTATGAAGTCGTGTTACTACTATATCGCGTTTTGTTAGCAAAGAAAACTTGTGGATTGTTCAAGAAGGCCGAGGTTGATAGAGGATCGGTCTTGGGAGACTGACACGGTTTGTTGTAAAAAAGTAAGACATAACTAGGTTAGATGAATAGAATGGTTCCCAGAATCACCTGAGGCTCAGGTCGATCCAAATGATAAGGACTCTGCCTCTTCTAATGTTGAAATTATTTATACCTTACTGCCCAGCGAGTGCTCACCGTTTTTATATGCATTGTATTTTGGCCACATGTGAATCGATTAGCTCAAACTTAATTCGAACAGCTAAAAGTTGTACAGAAATGGCTCGATATAACCTCTTACGGGGTTACCAAGTCTGCAAAATGAGAAAATATATATGGCTACACTCGCCCGTCATTACCTGGACAGTTGCCATTCGGCTTCTTTGAAAAATTAGTTCTCCGTTCAGGTAGTATAATATCTTAAAGTAAATAGACCAAGCAAGGTTACTCGAAGTGAGATGATAACTGGCTTTTAGGATGGTTATTTGCTTTATCACAGAGGCGATAAATGGCTTGGCCTATGACGTATTTAGGAATTCCAGAATGGTCTTGACCATTCTGACTATCATGTGTTATATTTTATTCATTTGTTCTTTAAAGAAAATTGGAATGGGTAAGTTCAGACAAAGTATTTATCTTACTTGTTGTGCAGGGTTGGGGCAATAGAAATATGACAGAAATCAATAACATTAAATACGTCTTTCTAGACAGCAGCAATGTGAAGCAGATTTATCGCTCATTGATCATCATCAATTCAACAGTTTCCCTTAGCTGGTTCACTACAATAGTCAGTGTTGTGATAATTAATCTTCTGCACGTCGACATTCAGCCATTGAACCTCAACTTCTTTGCTGGACTTTTTGTGAATTTCGCATGTGCCACAAATTTCTTTGTCTACTACACAGTAAGGTGAGTAAGTATTTCCTAGGCAAAAGGTGGAAGAACTACTACGAATCTGTTATCGAACACATCAATATTCTCAGCCTTGAAATCCAATATGATCTGCGGCTAAAGCTCTAAATTGTGTCGAATGAGATGTACGTATTTAATGAAAATATTGCTATGCAATTGAAGAGTTTTACAAATATTTATCCGATACGGTAGAATGATGTGCAAAATTTTGAACGTCGGACGGAATTCGAACCCACATGTCATTGTTTTTGTGGGCGCCTGCTTACCATTGCATTACCAGCGTTCGCTCTGCCGTCACCTTTCTGCATACAATTTTATCTACCAATCAGAAGCTAACAGTTAACGAGCGGTTCGGCCTAGCAAGTCGATATCGACATTGAAGCTAGGCTCGCTGACAGACATTGGATATTTCCACATTACTCAGCAGTATCGGATATACATGTGTAACATCATACTACCGCTAAAAGCTCTCTGTAGCAAAGGTTTGTAGCCGGTGTACTATATTTATGTGGTGGTTCAGTGGATTTGTGATGTATTGTGAAGGTTCAGTGGTTTATACGGGTTATAACAAACAATAGGATAGTACCAAATAATGGCGTGGTACCAAACAATGTGGTAGAACCAAACAACCTATAATATACATGCATTACTAAAATGATAATATAATAATAACATATATATGATCACGACATATCGTTATGCGAACATATGCGTGAGTCAATATGGGTGACCGACTGATGACGAGTATCGAGGACAGTGTTATGGCATATTGTAGCTGACGGTGTTATTGTAAATGATCATGTTATCGTAAGTGATGATGTTATTGCATATGACATTGTTATGACAATGTTATTGTAATTGACGATGTTATTGTAATTGACGATGTTTCGTAATTGTCGAAGCATGACTAAGCGGCGGAGCCCATTTGGGATTGCTATGTTCGCCCCCAAGTAGAACACCGACGGCGGGATCCAGTGGGTGAGTATATAGTGTTAGCAGTGGGGTCGCTAGTGATTAGATATGGGCAGAATCCCTAAACCGCGGTGATGGGCCGAGCATAGCCAAAGTGAGTTTGCTCCGCCACGGAAGTGCTATGTTCCGCTCACAATTCTATTGAGTTCATGTAACAGTTGTATGAACGCAACCTTATGATACCAATTAGTTACACGATAACGAGACTGTGTGAATAAAGCAATAATGGATAGATAATGAACTGAGATGAGGTGGTCCGGGTGATGTCAGACGACCGTACGGATGATGACCCGCCATCGAACTGACTGTTGAGGTTGGTGGCAGCTGGGTGCCGCCCTCGTCACTTGGACCATTTCTGTCTAAGGTCCTCGAACCTCTGCGATACCACTTGCTCTCTAAAGTCGTGGACCATCTGCGCTGCCTAAATTATCATGTAATTCCCGAAAAGATAGCAAAACTTGCTATACTCTCAATAAAAGAAATTCTGATTGAAATGTTTCATCTTCGATTGCCATTCTACAGAGGAAATGATTCACAAGTATTCACTCTCAAATGGCTGAGAGGTGGAGTACAAGGTTCTGATTCCGGTCCACGATGAAACATAGAGCATCTTGCCAAACGATTTCGAAGTACATAGAACGGTTTATACGTGTGGAAAGCACCATAGAGTCGGAATTTTGTGGTTGACTCAGTGGAATGCCAAGTCCCCAATAGATCGACTGGCATATGGGTATTAACATTTTTCCATGAAGACTGCGTATGAAAATATAGAAGTACGGTCTCAATTACTTTACTAATCACAAAGCAAAGTTGGTCCCGTACGGTGAACTATTTCGAAAAACTACTGGTTGCCGCACTGTGGTCGACAATGAAGTCAGTTGGCTGACAAGAGAATGATATCACTTGGCTATCAAGAGAAAAACGCACTCACTGAAAGAAATTCATTGCAAATTTGTGTTTGTTGACGATAACGTTATCTTTTCGAAAAGTATAAGTAATGCAGAGGCAGTGCTCAATTGGCTTAAAAAAATAAATTGTCACGACTGCGCATTGGTAAGGAAACATAAGTGCTTCCAAGAAGCTCATAGCCAGATTGTGAGCTTTTCAAAGTGCGTGCCTCTGATTTTACTAAGACGATATCGCACTACCGTTGAACATATTCCTGTATCACGTATCGCGCCGTTGATTACCGAGTGACTCAAGCAGGCACCAGTAAGTTTTTCATTTTTTCTGTCGCATGCAAGAGTAGTCCAGCGGATCTCGCGCTAGGAATTTGCTAGGAACTCATCTCTTTTCTCCAGGCTTTTCGTGATGAGTCGGACCTTCGGGTCAGTGGTCTTTCTCTGCTGCAGCTGATAATCTGAGGAGTCCACTCGCGATGTTTCTCGTTCATCGGTTGTTGTTAAAACAAATTACGTGTCACGGCCAACTTCACATTGTCTGGCGTACAGAACGTATAATGAATATATATATATATATATATATATATATATATATATAATAACTTGATCGCGTAATTATAACAAAGAAGGAGAGCAACAATGTTTTCAATTGGGCTTGTCAGAGAAAGGAGGAATAGAAAATTAAAGCTCATTCCGTCAAGCCAAAGATCTTTTGGCGCTCTGTTATAAAGCTACGGTGTGAAGTTACTTACATGGATAATTGGATGACCCTTCTTTAGTGATAGTGAGGGCTCCAGCATATATTTCATGCGCTCCTCTCTAGCGCATTTATCGGCCTTGATGGTGGTCTCTTGCAAACATGGTGGCGTATGCAAGGCCCATTGCGTAATTCTGAATTTAATAACTTCTGTGAATGCAAATAAGACACTTACATTCGCTTGAAATTCAACACCACTGTTCTTCTCGTCCATGCGTCATCTGCTTTCTTATTATTCAATCGGCCCATTCTGTTTCGCTATCGATGCACATCATTCTGAAGCTTAAGAATAAAACTGTTCTTGAAGATCTGTGCTGCGCAAACGTTGAGTGTCAACTAAGTTCCAGATGACTTTGTTCAAGTGATCTGTGGGTCATGTGCGCCATCTCGACGTATTCAAAGGATCAGTGCAAGATTCCGGTACATAGCAGAACCCGAAGAGGGCTGTTATCAAAAAGGTGGGGACCGATATTAGGGTCTCTTTGACGGCCGCTGTCTTCCTCTAGAGGCTCGAAAGCTGCGTATCCTGCTCTTTTACTTTTGTCTTATTTCTACTTCGTGCTGTGTTCTATGTTCAAAGAACGTTCAAAGAACACATACGAGGTTGTTTGCGCACTCGAGTCCAATTTTTCCTTTCGTTTCGAGTGTTTTCTTAAAAACGCGATGAAATTTTAACATATCTCGTAACTATTATTTGAGTCATCATGTCATGTAGTCTGATGTAGAGGTGGCTTATAGAGCCCGATACACGTGTTTCGACCTTGACAGTCTCATCAGTTGGGCGGTACCCTTTCGTCTTTTGCCGATACTCTCGGGGCGCTCAGTCCCTCCTATACTAGATGTAGGTGACGACGAATGTTTTACACCGTCCACTAAGCGAAACTGTCACCGAATGAAAAGTGTTCTACACTTGAAAGGTATGATATATTAACGATACCAGCCAAGAGCAATCGAGTGTACAGCACTGTCCATTGGGTGATATTTTCACTTAATGGGCGGTGAAAATGTCATCGTCGCCTACTCTTAGTATAGGGTGCTAAGTCCCGAGAGGATTGGCGAAAGACAAAAGGGTACCACCCGACTGATGAGACTGTCAAGGTCGAAACACGTGTATCGGGCTCTATAAGCCAGCTCTACATCAGACTACATGACATGTTGACTCATATAATAGTCGAAATTGGTAGTATTTTTAGTGCATTTCGCACTGTTATGATGTTTACAATATTTCTAAGAGAATTGAGTGGTGAGCAAAAACACGACCTCAGGCGGGAATCGAACCCACGTTTCATCCTATCCGGGGACGCGTGCTCTACCACTACACCACTGAGGCACATTTGCCCGACCACTCATTCTTCAACATCTCAATGTTAGCTATCAGCCACCAACCTTTGACAGGTTTGGTCGGGTATGCGATTTCGCTTTATAAACCCAGTTGAGCTGACAGCTATTCTAATTACTAACACTCGAAATTGATAGTATTTTTAGTGCATTATTGAAGAATGAGTGGTCGGGCAAATGTGCCTCAGTGGTGTAGTGGTAGAGCACGCGTCCCCGGATAGGATGAAGCGTGGGTTCGATTACCGCCTGAGGTCGTGTTTTTGCTCACCACTCAATTCTCAATAATAGTTGCGAGACGAGATCGATTTGTTCACCTTTGCGCCATGGACTTTTATAAAGAGGGTCTTTACCTTCTTTATGCGTAGCCCAATTCCTTTTCCCACTTCGTTGAGGTCATGAAGATTATTTCTTTTCACTGGTACATTGCGAAAAGATGACGATGTCATCCACAAAACAAAGGTGCAATAGGAATTTTCTTTCAACAACTATGTCCGAACCGTCTCAGTCGAACGATTTCATCATCCAGTGTAGTGAGGTAGTGAACACCTTTGACGACATAGTGCTGTTTTGTCGAACCATTCTTTTTGTTATGGACATGGTGACAGTCGATGGAAAAGCTGTATCTTTGTGCTCAGTTCCAATAGCACTCACCTAATGTGTGCATGCAGAACGGGTCTACACTTTGGTCGTCGAGCGTTAATAGAATTACATTTGCTTTGACATTGTCAAGCGCTTTCTCATAGCCGATAAAAGTTGTGACAAGGGGCAGAGGGTATTCCTAACACAATTCAACAACCGGTGACACGGTTTTGAAATGATCTACAAAGTAGAATCTCTGCCGGGAACATTGCCTTCTCAATTAGTTGTAGACTCATCTGAAATATTCTGCATGCGTTGAATTACAATCTTTGCAATAGCTTGTATTATACACTCAACAACCATATTGGACGTAGTTACAATGATCACTCCTATCACTTCCTTGGAGGGATGATAGCGCTCGAAGTTCTCCACTGGCCTAAGTTTTTTTCTTTCTGAAGGTATGATCTCATGAGGTTTTTCCAGAAGTACATTTATGAGTATTTTCTTCTGTTAAGTCGTTTCGAGATGATATTGATATTATTTATTGATTATTAGCGAAGCATAACAATGCAGTTAATAATGCAGCATGAATATTACAACAGTCTTGGTGGTTTAAGTTTCGGCAAGGTTCGCCATTTTCAGAGCATGGAAAGGTTAAATTGATTCGCAAACTATTGAATCAAAGGCCTTCATAACCCCAGCAGAAAACGTAAGAAATAAATTTTTGGGTCGCATAGGAAAAAGTTCATTTCAAAAACACTCACCGCTTAGATGTTTTAGGTCTTTCAATTAATCATTGAAGACCTGCCACTTGGAGTCTGTGCTTAGATGAGACTGTGCCTGGCTCAGGTCGGGAATATTAGCCTGAGGTATGGTGCGAGGTCACGCATTGTTCCAGGCATTCCTCTTTGCGGTTCATTTTTGGGCCTTTGCTATGTATCCAGAAGGCTTCCAGAGTTTTACGCGTAGTTGATTTTGATTTCTGTGCAAGGACTGTGAATTTAACGTCAAAATGTGCTCCTTTATACTTCTGTTCCTAGTGCGTGCCTAGTGGGGTTTTTGGGTCGTAGTTACGTTTCCCAGCTGGGTGCTCTTTTACGCGGATGCAGAGTGGTCTACCCGTTTTGCCTATATATTCATCCCCGCATGCCTCGCAAGAGATTAGGTAAATTGTACTCTACCTCATGCAGTCGCCGTCTCTGCCGTTTGGGCAAACCTTGCAGTCGTTGGTTTCGCAGAGGCGATCATACAGTCGGTTGCGGACTATTGGCGTTCTAGTGTTTTTGGTAGTATCTCGACTACTATTACCGAATTATTTAAACCTGCTCTTTTTAAGCAGCGTTTAGCTGCACTTACTTCGTTGGAAATAAAGGGCAGGATGAATGGAGCTTTATCCTCGCCAGACCTTCCATAAAGGGGCGCCGAATTTCCTCTAATTCTAACCTGAGAAGCTCCTATCGTGTTGTAGCCATTAGAGATAGCTATTTTTTGCGCCAAGCTCAGGGACTCTACCTTATGTTCTTTTCCTGTGCACATTTTAGCAGCTGTTCGAAACATGTTTTTTATAAATGCTCATTTTGTGTACGAGGGATGAGCAGATAGGAAATGAACCAGGATGTTTCTGTTGTTTGGTTTGCGATACCATTTTGTGTTGTAGGAGTTTTTGGAGAAGTTAACTTGAAGGTTTGAAAATGGAAGCTACTTCGGCTTATGTTTCTCACGGGTGAACGTTATGTACTCTGACTGACTATTTAACAACTCAAAACACTTGTCCATCTCCTCTCGTGTTGAACACATGACAGAGCAATCATCTGTATACCTACAGTAGAGTAACGGCAGGAGATCGATTATTGGGGCCTCTACTTTAGACATTAAAGCGATAGCAAGGGTCGGAGCTAGTCGTTGTCCCATTGCCAGCCCTCTGATCTTCGCAAAATAATTCCCAGACCATCTAAAGAAGGAGCAGCTTAGGCACTCTTTTAAGAGAGCCATGACCTGCTGAATGGAGAAGCCATGCATGTTCGTAGTTTTGGTGTTTCGTTAGAAGCTCGCATATGGCTTGCATTGCGGACTCGTTCGACACGTTTGTATAAAGAGCGGTCACGCAGAACGATTCCATTACGCAAGCGTTGTTGTGAGACGCGATGCGTAGACGATCCAAGAACATTTGTGTATTGGTAAGATGGGCTGGAATGTGTTTTAGTAGTTGAACTAGTATTAAGTTCAAAAGCTGATTATGGGTGTAACTTTGAATTTTGATGGATCAGTAAACGCAAATCATCAGTGCATACCAACTTATGAGTCTTAATAAGTAAGTACAAGACGGGGCATGATGGTGGACTAAGTTTTAGTTGAGAGATAGCGGAAGGTTCTAAACCAGCCGAACTTGCTATTTTTACCCATTCATTCAACTTTCGATATTGTTTTTGAAATTCTTTATCAGATGATGGGCGATAGAGTGCAGTGTCCTCTAGGTGTTTTTTTTGTTATCTCAACATCCAAGTGATGCGGATTACCACGAATTCTCCTACCTTATCACTAACTGATAGTCGAATGATTTTGGACTTTATTAGCTCCCGTATCTGTCGTATACCGTTTTTCTGCGTTGATGCTAGGTTATAGCTTAACTTTTTCGCGCGATAGTGATCAAGGATTCTAGGAGTTTCGTTTAAAAATATGCGAAAATTGATACCCACTTCATTATTAGGGCCTTGTTGCCTAATGAACGCTCGAGGAAAAGGTGGTGTTGGCAATGCTCCTACATTGCGTTATTGTTCGGGCCTGTTGGATGGTTCTAGTCTAGCCTTATGGCGGAGACGGTCCTGAAGGTCTTGCAAGTTGCACGCGGTACTACACAAGATTTCCTTAGAAATGGATTGCGCTAGTGAGAAACTTGGGTCCATTTCCAAGAGCGAGCGCGCACTATCGGGGAGAGTCATGCCTCCTAACACGGTGACCCTTGATGTTTCCGGCACATTATTGATGTTAGTTAGACTCTTAGGGCTTTCATCCCTCGCATGCAAAATGCGCACTTATAAAAAACATGTTTCGAACAGCTGCTAATGTGTGCACAAGAAAAGAACATAAGGTAGAGTCCCTGAGCTTGGAGCGAAAAATAGCTTTCTCTAATGGCTACAACACGATAGGAGCTTCTCAGATTAGAATTAGAGGAAATTCGGCGCCCCTATACGGAAGGTCTGGCGAGGATAAAGTTCCAGTCATCCTGCCTTTTATCTCCAACGAAGTAAGTGCAGCCATCAAACGCTGCATAGAAAGAGCAGCTTTAGATAATTCGGTAGCAGTAGTCGAGATACCACCAAAAACACTAGAACGCCAATTAGTCCGCAGCCGACTGTATGATCGCCACTGCAAAACCAACGACTGCGAGGTTTGCCCAAACGGCAGAGAAGGCGACTGCATGAGGTCGGGTACAATTTACCTAATCTCTTGCGAGGTATGCGGGGATGAATATATTGGTGAAACGGGTAGACCACTCTGCATCCACGCAAAAGAGCACCTAGCTGGGAAACGTAACTACGACGCAAAAACCCCACTAGGCACGCATAAGGAGCAAAAGCATAAGGGAGCAGATTTTGACGTTGAATTCACGGTCCTTCCACAGGAATCAAAAACATTTACGCGCAAAACTTTGGAAGCCTTTGGGTACATAGTAAAGGCCCAAAAATGAGCCGCAAGGAGGAGTGCCTCGTAATAACGCGTGACCTTGCACCATACCTCAGGCTAATATTCCCTGCCTGAGCCAGGCACAGTCTCACGTAAGCGCAGACTCCATGTGACAGGTCATCAATGATTAGTTGAAAGACCTAAAACATCTGAGCGATGAGTGTTTTTAAAATGAAATTTTTCCTATGCGACCCAAAAATTTATTTCTTACGTTTTCTGCTGGGGTTATGAAAGCCTTTGATTCAACAATTTGCGAATCAATTTGACCTTTCCAGACTCTGAAGATAGCGAACCTTGCCGAAACTTAAGCCACCACGACTGTTGTAATATTCATGCTGCATTATTAACTGCAATGTTATATGCTTCGCTGAAATCCAATAAACAATATCAATAACACCTCGGAGCGGCTAAACAGAAGAAGATACTCATCTATTCAAACTATGCCGAGGTTAATAGAGTTGGTCCTGGAATTTATTTCTTCACTGATAAACGTCACTCTATGGAATAGGAAGATGTAGTCGATCCCACACTAGTCTGCCTCCAAGTGTCTCGTATATTGGAGTGCTCTAATTTGGTGCTTGAGTCACAGTACAGATATGCACGTAGTAAATGTGACACGGCTTTAAACTCAAGGAATCCCGTTTCGAGAACAATCAATGGAGGAAATTGCAAATATGATAAGCAAGAACATCGTAACCAATAAACTGAGATTTCTTGGTTTCCAATGTATCAGTTCTTTTCAGCAAAGATTATCGCCAGATGATCGACAAACACTTGCTGTTTGGACGCATCAGAAAAATGTTCTGCAATCAGTAACAGTGCATATGTTATCATGAAGTAGGTTCTTCGAAAACCTTAATTTTCCTTCTCAAAAGAAACGATATCATTTCAGAGAAAGAATGGGCAGCGTGATAAAATCCTAAACACATGAAAGAGTTGTTTGGATTTGATATGGTACGGTCACTACTGAATAAAAATGGGCACATGATTGTACGAGGATCTTTAAACAAGATGATTAGAGAGCAATTCCCTATTTCGAATTTCATGTAATTTGTTTCGTAAAGATAAATCTTCCGAGAAATGTTTATGATAAGAAATCAAACAGCATGAGTTTTTCGTTAAAATTCATATTGGCACTACCGGAAGCCTTTTATTTAAACTATCACCAAGAAATAAACTCTAAAATGGTAAGTTGCCTCGCTGCCAGCGACTTGCGGACTACGTCCACCCATTCATCACCGATGGTGCTGGGCATTCGCCCATTCACAAACAATAGCAGGGTGTGAATGACCACGATTACGGATCAAAATCGAATTTTCAATAATCTCGCAAGCACAAAACTGGCAAGATTTCGTCTTTCAGCATAGTGAACATTGTGTCCTAAAACTTCGCAGAGTACCGTTGGTGGAGCAATAAGACAATCTGAATCTCAAATTTCAAACAAACAATCGATCTGAAGAAAAACTTCTATTTGCATGAACCACTATGAAGTTAATCAGATTTAATTGAAATTGCCTAACAACGCTATTCAAGTATGCGCCATCAGCTGAACACATTTTTGTCATTCATCAGGCAACAAATAAAGAGCACAATTTTCTGAGCTTTCTTTGGGGCCCAGATTTGTCCCTAGTTGCCGGATCTTGGCCGCTTAACAAAGCCAATTCGCTGCTCTACGAGTGCAAATTAGGACGCGATGCACAGACCGCCTCCACGCACATTAATCTTGGGAAGTTTCAAGGATTTGTGTTAAAGAGAGCGAGGTTCGGTTCTTTATTGAATTTTCAAACCTCATCCTACTTTAAGGCAGCTCATGGATTCAGTAGTTAGAATCTAGGATTCAGAAAATGCATGTGGGAATTTGAAATCTTGAAGAAATCTAAAAACGTGAGTTGAGATCTAGGGGTCACTTCTTAATGACGGTGTCAATATCTCGCTGAGGGGACTTCTTCTGTGAGCACAATACTGAAATCTGAATGGTAATCTCAAGCAAGTTTTCCATGTGTGGACCGTTCTGATCCATTATACAATGAAGAGAATTTGTGTAAATAATTCTTGTTGATGCCTTCCATTGTTGGAATGTTGATAAATTTAGTTGAATTAGAGACTAGAATCCTAACAGAATTCTCATGCTCACTACAGTTCTTCCATTCGATGCTTGATCTTCAGCTCTCATGTGTGTGTCGTAGGCATTCGTGATCTGATTCAGTTGTGGTCAACAGAATTTGGATCCTCTTCAACTGACGCATCAAATGCTGACTGACTGCGATTTTTACTAGAATTCGAATAGAGGACTACAAAGACAGGAATAGGCCACGTGAGAACTAGAATTCCCGTAGAGTCGTAAAGGTTATAACGATTCCTTCAATTAATGGCACAATTTTTCGCTTATGGTTAGAAGGAGATTGTTGAAGCTGTCATGTTAAGTCTGTTTTTGGAAACGTCAATCTCAGTCACATGAAGGTATCTACAGTTTTGTTCACAATTCTTACATAGATGGTGTTATCTGAAGTTGACATGAATATCGATGAAATGATTTTATCACAGATAGTGGTTAATGACAGAGATCAATTAGTCATCGTTTCACATGGTAGTGTTATCACGCTTCCTGGTTATGTTATATTTTTGAACAGTTATAAGATGGAATATAAAATTTGTCATGAAGCAGATCTTGCGAAAATTAGAAATAGATGTTTATAAAGATAAGCAGCTATAGTAATCATATTACGTGGGCGCACAATGCAGTCGTTTGCATTTCTTTTCAAAGTTGCCGCATATTTATTTATAACGTATTGTTCTTCTTATTTGCAAATATAATATCTCTTTTGAAATTTTGCCCCACATATTCTCTCCAACTGCTGAAAGGTGGCCTCTGAACGAAGCAGATATGCAGTCATTTTTCCACAGTTCCGTACCAGAGTTTCTCCTTAGTTTCTTTGCTCAATATTTTCTAAATACATGGTCCTCGTCAAAGAGCTAAACATTTGGATAGCGCTTACTCGGTTGGGCGATTCGCATCCCAAGGAACGCCAGTGGTAGCGATTGTTGTCCCTTCCAGAGAATGAGCTCGCTTTTCATGTGTTCCCGTTTTGCGATATTAAGATAATCTCTTTGCACCTGCCAAGAGAAAAATTATTTTTTGAGTAACGGGAGTACATTAGTATGTTCTATAGAACATGCACTCTATGATAACTTTCCATTTCTTTTTGCAAGCTTTGATACATGCAGCATCTGGGAACAAGTATGAGGTTGCCCCATCATTGCTTTCGCATTTTTACAGAACTTCATTCTTATACTGCTAGTACTATTTCGATACTATAAATTTAGAATAACTCGGAAATATGTTTGCCTTTTGAAAAACCTTTTTTTAATAGCGCTGTAGGAGAAAGAAAATAATTGTAATTTACACCTCGCCTACGTTTTCTGGCGAATCCACGAGCCGCGGGCTGCCGCGACCAGGGGGTTGGCGCGCTGATCGATCGCTTTTCTCAAATAAGAGTGCGATGTTTGCTATTTGATTAGAAATTGGCTTTCCGTTTTGGAAGAAACTCTAGATCAAGCAAGCGTGTATCTCTGGCACTACTACAAATTCTCTATACGACTGTGTGCTTTTCGTGCTTCTAGCAAAGTAATAATCGACCGCACTGCCGATGTAAAACAAAATTCTAAAATAATCACAAAGTAAGAATTTCTCAAGCCTCAACGAGGCTGGTACGCCAGGGCCATACACCGGTGTTTCGTAGGTTTCGGCCTTCTCGTCAGTGACCTCCGCCCCACATTAAGCCCTGCAATGTAGCAAGGAGGGCGGCGTATGTGGTAAGTGGTGATGGCATAGTGTACAATGACACTGGTCCATCACCACTTTTTAGTCGATGGAATTCGGCTGTTAGATCAAAATTGATCCATAAGATCGACTGTTTTTAGAACTTCGCAATAAACACTCAAAATAATTCCAAAAAATGAATGTCTAGAACCTAAACGAGGTTGGTACGCCAAGGCCGTACACCGGTGTTTCGGAGGTTTCGAACTCCTCGTCAGTGACCCCCGCCCCACATTAAGCCCTGGATTTTGGCCGAAATTCATCGACTGAAAAGTGGTGATGGACCAGTGTCATTGTACACTATGCCATCACCACATACGCTTCCCTCCTTGCTACAATGCAGGGCTTAAGTGGGGAGGGGATCACTGACGAGGAGGTCGAAACCTCCGAAACACTGGTGTAGGGCCCTAGCGTACCAACCTCGTTTGGGCTTTAACGTAATTTTGCCTGGAGCTTGGCTGCATTTAAAAAGGGTCATTTTGAAAACGGCCAGTAACGCGCTAGCCAGAGATTTGAGCTTTTGAATTATTACTAGCAGTCCTATAAAAAGTTCTTGTTCAGTGAATGGAGTCAAACTTTCATTTGTCGTCTTTGGACGAAAACCAATTTTTTTCTTTACTTAAAGTTGAATGTAGGTGTTTTATAACATCATCGACTTTGACAAAACGTTTTCTGTCAAAGAGTGTTGCAGTGCGATGAAAAGATGGCGATCACCTGGAGCAGCATATGGGCTATACGGTAAATGAAATGAAACTTCGCACTCAAACTATTCAATCTTTTGCAGTGTTACACTCTCAATATGTGGACGAGCGTTGTTTCAACGCCGCTTCGATAAAGCTGACGCCCAGATTTTGATAGGTCGACGTCGTCTTCATGGAACTTTTTGGCCACCTTTGTGCACTTCATAGATCAACCGCCTTCTGGTTAAGTGCTCCACATGGCTTTCGTCGCTTCGGTGCAGAATGACCCAGGAAGAACGTTCAAAAGGCGTTTATGATTCAGGATTCGAAGTATTCATTACAAAGTGAAGGAAAATCTCGTATAGTTACAAGAAATAAACTGGTTCAGATATTTAGAATCATGAAATTACAAGCTTTCAAATGACATAAAACACGATAAGAAAGACCAAGAAATAAACTTACTGTAAATCATTGAAAATATCCAAATAATATACGGCAGAACTTAGTTGTCGACCTACAAGAAAAATTTTTATAGAGCTACAAAAAATGAGACGGCCTACACTTGTAGAATCGCGCGATCGCGAGCTTTTGCATGATATAAAACACGACACAAAAGATCATGGATTGAATAAAAATAACAGAAAAATACGACAAAATTAGTTTTTAATACATTAAGAAAGCTTTCTTTTTCAAGCTTTCATTCAAAATGGTAAAGGAAGATGGGGTGGATGTTCTGGCTTATCTGAGAGAAAATAAGTAGAGTAATTATTTGAGCCATGTATGCGGTCTGTTATGGGCATTTATACAGCCCAATACACTTGTTTCGACCTTGGCAGCCTCGTCATTTGGGGGCAGTGCCCTTCGTCCTAGCCAACCCTCTCGGGTGTAACCCAGCCTCTTACATAGAGAAGACGTAGACGTACTATCACACGTATCATTGAGTTATAATACCACTGAATGTGCGGTGTCGTACATTCGATGCTGTTGTCTCGCCCTTTCAGTGATATTTTCACATAATGGCACGTGTAAATAAACGTCTGCGCCTTCTTTCTGTAAAGGGGGTAGGTTCACCTCAAGAGGATTGCCTAAGACGAGAAGCACAGCCCAACTGGCAAGGTTGCTAGGGCCGAAACGCGTGTATTGGGCTGTGTAAGCTCACAACAGGCCACATGTGGGGTAAAAAATTACGAAAATTGAAATTTGAGCATGGTCTTGAGAAAACTGTTGAAACGAAAGGATTAAATGGAGTAATATTTGAAAATTTTTAACCCAATGATTGCAATTAGTTTTCCCATTGGATGAATTTATTTGTTTATGTAGCAGCACTGTAAAACTCAAAAATTATCAGCCTTTTTCGCACCCTGTATTTACGAAGATTATGTTTGCGCATATTGAGAACTTCGGATCAGGCCCAGTCAGTTAAGCATGCAAGATTTTGACAGAGGTTTAGCATAGACGACATCCTCCGTTTCGAGGTGCCTTAGAAGTTTGCCAGAAATACCACTTGTTCTCAGTCCTATCTTTCATCGACTATGGAAAGGCCGTCTGACTGCCTCGAAACGAGTGCAGTCCTGTCAGTGCTCGTCAATTAAGAAGTGGATCCGTTCTACATAGAAAAGCTATCAAACTGCTATCAGAACTGCATCACAAAAAGACGGCTCTTTCATCAGCCTCTTACTATACAAGTTAAAAAGGGGTTTCAACAAGGCGAAATTTTTTTGCGTTTTTTGTTTACTACATCGCCAAAATGTGAACCGCCGCACTGCAGTGAATAATAAATTCTTTCGATTGGGACAACAAAGGCATACGCATAAATAGAGAATTCTTGTCGAACCCCCGTTTTGTGGACGACGTTGTCATGTTCTCGAAAAACTCTAGTAAAGCAGAGGCGATGCTAAGAATACAGCGAAGCGGGAAAGAAAATTGGACTTGACATAAGTCGCATGAAGACCGTTTATAAAAAACCATTGGAGCAACGATGAACAAAACAAACCGGATAGTTGTCCGCTTACGGACACCACTTCAAACGTGTGCAGTGGCTGATCTTTTTTCGCATTTCTTTTGATGATATGTACAAGCCGAGTGCCAAATATATTTTCCACAGTGCACGATTCTTTAGAAGGAGCAAATGTAGAACTAGATGGAGTCGGTTTTGCAAAAGTCGTGCGCTGGTTCCTTCGCTACCCCACAGTTGTACATTTTGTATGAAAAAGTAACGAAATATTAGAGGACTAAGCGTTTCCCGCTGCAATAAATATGACTATGAAAGAACCTTTAACACTATCGACTACAACAGAAAACTGGTGAGATGCGTGTGTAGAAGGTGATCGAACCAGCAATCTTCCTGTCGAAAGCAAACATCGCTAACGACTCGACACTTTGGAATGTTCGCCGCGTCGCACAGCGGTGCAGTCGGGCTAGAGCCTCCACGCTGTCCCATTCAAAGGGTGAAAAAGTCGGAAAAAAGTTGTTTTGCTTCTACATTAGAATTTGAGAGAGAAAATTCGAAATTTGGCGTCTGCCCACCATCCACTAGTAGAAAAGCGTTTAATGCAACAGTACTGGAAATGATTAGAGGGTACAAACGTACTGTGGCCACCTCCTAATAAATCATTGATAGAAATCAAATTTAATTATTTAAATAGAATGGACTGTCAGAGATCTTATCAGTATTGAATTATATGAAAAAGTACGGGAATGTGAATTTGCGAAAATCTGTACTACAAAAATTCTGTCTTCTCTACTCTCTGAATTCTTTTCTGAACTAAAAGTAAGTAACTTTTCAAAGGCTCCATGGTGTTTCGTTTCAGCGTAAAATTAGAGAAACTTATAGGACTTAGTGGACAGGCAAGAGGGCAATGGCAAGGTTCACCGTCAGTCGCTATTCCATTGCCAACTGTCTATTTATACAAAATACTTGTCGGACCACTTAAGACTGAGCGATTTGGGCACTCAGGTTAGCAGATCGAGATGAAGTACAGTTTATTGTTTTTGGCACTTCATAAGAATTTCATAAATGTCTTGCAATGGGAAGTCATGTAACACGGTTGTGTTGAGAGCGGGTAACGTTGACGAATTCCATCGCTAACGCATTGCGCAGCTGATTTTGTAACATTCGGGTATTTGTGAGATAGCTGGAAAGCAACGGAGTAAGTAATAGGTTCATGAACTGCATAGTTCCTTCATGAGCCTTCTAAACATGTGATGGACGGCCTAACCTTGAACATTGGATAGTGGATTTCTTTTTGATATTCGATATTTTAACTCCAGTTTGCGAAGAAAGAGATGGAGGATGAGAAGAAGAACTTTTGTTCCAAATTAATAGAAGCAGGAACAAGGAAAAAAAAATGGAAAGGTGGAAAAGAGGGGAGGAGGGAAAAGAGGAAAAAGAGGGGGGGAGGGAGGGAAAAAAAGAAAGTGAAAAAGAAAAAAGAGTAGAACAAAAAGGAAGGGGAGAAAGATGGACATGCGGAGGGAACGGGAAGAAAGGCTTAAAAAATTTTGTAAATAAATAAACAGAGGGTAAAAAGGGTATTTTGAGGAAAATGTGTGGGAGGTTGCGATGGGAAAAATTGTTGGAGTGAGAAAAGCGTAACAAAAAAAGGTTGATAAGGGGTTTCACAGTTAGTAATCTGTTATTCTCCCAAC